>VYXD01006234.1:16429-53450 GCA_013397195.1 Hylia prasina
AAAAAAAAAGGCTCTCTCGTGTGTTGCTGCCCCCCGCCCCGATGCTCAAGGCCAGCCAGCGGAGAAGAGTTCCTGGAAAAAAACCAAAACTACGCGCTTCTCCCTTCCCTCCTGGTCTCAGACCCAATATCAAAGGTACAGTGTATCACCACAAACCCAG
This sequence comes from Hylia prasina, assembly GCA_013397195.1. Taxonomy (NCBI): domain Eukaryota; kingdom Metazoa; phylum Chordata; class Aves; order Passeriformes; family Sylviidae; genus Hylia; species Hylia prasina. Next base: position 16,590 of record VYXD01006234.1, read on the forward strand.
CAGACCACTGGGGATACAAACATACGTCACCCTAGGACAAATAATAAGGTATTTATGAATGCTCTCCAGACAACAACTGCTTAATCTACAACTTGAAACACATGCAGAAACTAAGTGTATTTTCTATCTGCTGCACAGAAACACAGACTTTTCATAGCAAATGCTGAGAAGAGGGCTAGTGTATGTTACAAAAATAGACTTGTAGACTGAGAATATATATTTAGATGTTATGTCAAAAAGAGAATAATCAGAAAGCATGTGCAGCTATTGCTTGGAATTTTGGTTTTGGGGTTTGTGGTGTTTGTGTTTGGCTTGTTTTGGGTTTGTTTGCTTGTTTTGTTTTGTTTTAATTGGTTGGTGTCTTCTGATTTTTAGCTGGGATTAAAGGTTATGCAGAAAAAAGACTGATGAGCTGCAGTCACAAAGAGACCATGGTTATTTAAAGAACTCTCCAGACTGTACTCTGATCTGTGGTCTGTACATTAGTATCCACTTAGCTTTCTTCTAATTGCCTGGTGTAAGTAGCTACCTGGGCTTCAAGGAGATCTGAGTGTGACATCTTACAGTGTCTGAAAGGTACATGTCTGGGACCCTGCTAGAAGTGCACTGTCTGTGCTGACTTTCTGACAGTGCAGGGATCACCCACACAGTGATGCATTGTCTCATATAGAATTGCCCCTTTTCCTGTGTTTATTTCAGGGACCCCTTACCCATAGCTTGCAGCCCTATGGCAGATCATACACCAGGAGTCCTGGCTCTCATTCTAGGCTTTTAGCTCTGTCTAAGGTGTGGCAAGTACTTTGCTCGCCTCATTTCTTTCCAACCAAATGTTCAAGACTGAGCAGAACCTGAGAACTCCTGTTTTACTTATATGAAGCTAAGCCCAGAATAAACATTCACACTGAAATCAAAATCAGCAAGTTTGGGTCAGAACTGAAGAATGCTCGAGAATAAATAAGTTTTTAGTTTTTCCTGAATATGCATCACTATAAACAAGTTTTGCAATATTTCATTATTTCACAGCAGCAATATTTCATTCTTTCACCACCACCAAGATGTAAGAACCGTGCTAGCAAAATTCCTTTTCGCATGTTTTATGTATCTTCATATATATCATAATTTTTAATATCTTCATCTCTTCTTGCTTAGAATCTTCCTAAGTGAACTAAAAGTTGGAGTCAAGTGTAACCTTTTAAAGTTTGCCAATGATACCAAACTGAGTGGTGAAGTGGGCACTTTGGCAGGGAGAGCCACCCTGCAAAGACCTGGATAGGCTGAAAGAGTGGGCTAACCAGACAAGTGTGAGGTCTTGCACTTGGAAAAATATAACCCAGGAGTGCAGAACAGGCTGGGATCTGCCTGGCTGTGGAAAGGACCTGGTGGGCAACAAGCTCATATGAGTGAACTCTATGGTGATGCAGGAGAGGAAACGAATGCAGTGCTGAGCTGCATCAGAGGGCATGACCAGACAAGACAAAAAAGTCATCTTTCTAATCTACTCAGCTCTGGTCAAGCTACAGGTGGAATACTGTTCTCAGTTCTTACCCCACTATACAAAAGGATGTGGACAGGTTGGAAAAGGTCCAAAGAAGGCCCACAGAGATGATCAAAGGGTTGGGCTGAGAAGAGATAGCTTAATAGGCTGAGACAACCAGGTTTGCTTACCTTTGAGTAAAAAAGAGTTAAGGGAGGCCATGTTTCAGTGTTTAAAAGATGACTGCGAAGACAAAGGAAACTCAGTTTTTATGAGGAGTCACATGGGAAAGACAAGGGATAATAAGTGCAAGTTACTCTTAGGGAAATTTCAATTAAACATAAAAGGAACAATTTCCACAACAAGAATAGTCAGACATTGTATCTTCTCTGGTAAGTGGTTGATTATGCCAATACTGGAAAATTTTAAGATAGAATTTTAAGAGGAGCGCTGAACCAGATGATCCTTGAGGTCCTCTTCCAACCTAGTATTCTATGCTTCTATGATTGATATCACCAGGAATATTTCAGCTTCCTTCCCTTAACATTCAGATGTGGAAAAACAAAGCTAAGTGCTTATATTATAGAAATTTGGTGTCCTCTATTCACATGCTTGCAAAACTATGAACACAAACTCTCAATCCATGATAACTAGATATATAGATAGAAATAGTGTTTTCTGCCTTGAACTTACAAGAACTTTTTATTTTGGTTTTCTTATAAAAGAATAGAGAGAATTTAGAGAAGGAAAGGATTTATAGTATTACATAAAAGTCCTTATTACTGAATTTAACAAGTCTCAGAATTTCATAGGAGGGGGTGTTTTCTCCCATTTATCCTAGCAGGTGGTATTATAAAAAGTAGATCTGTAAGTTCTCAGTAATGACAATACTTCTTGACTGTGTAGGCTTTCTGTTTTGTTCTCTGGAATACAGACATGAATCTCAGATACCATTTTTGGGTAACAATATTTCTTACGGGTTTTTTTTAGCAGCAGCATCTTGGCAGACAACTGTCAGACTTGGTGGCAGTGCCAGACTTGTCCCTTGAAGTGACTAGAATTAGTGGTCTGAGTTATCCTCTTACCCAATATTCTTCAATGATGAAAAAATTTCTTTCAGCTACCATGTTTCTCTTTGTGTATCAGCTTCCAGAGACTGATCTGCAGTATGGAAAAGACCAGGAATTGCTTGAATTTTATGACCAGCTGACCTCGTATAAAACCATTTAATCGTTATCACTTTATTAGAATATATTTCTGAGTTTCTTTTTCTCTCCCATTCTTTCCAAATCTCACATGAAAAGAAATCCTTTTTGCCCTTCAAATTATTTCAATGTTTTATCTCAAATTTTGTTCACATAAATCAGCTCACAAAAAAGCAAGAACAGCATTTGGTATAGAGCTTGCCTGAAAAAAATGCTGTGAAATATTTCCATGTATTGTAAAAACTGTAGTCTGATTTTTGTGCATTCCACCTCAGTAGATGCTTTCATCTTGCATCAGATTTCATGTTATTTAAATCACTTTACACCTACTTGTTAATACATGAGGTACCACTTGCTGCGCCATATTAATCAATGAAGAATTTTTGGGCCTGATAACTCCTTTTACTCTGGGTATTAATCCATAATTCATCTTGGAAAGTAAGCAAACTTTGACCTTACTAACCTTTTAAAGTGAGAACAGTTAGAAATCCAAGACACGCCTGGGATCAAAGTGAGTATTTAACAATCACTCCATCATAGGACCAGATAAATTGAAACTCTCTGTTAGTCTCCCTTGCCACTGTTACTGAAAAGAAGACAAAATTGCAATTTACTGGAAAGCTCTGCAAAGAAAAATACAAAATACATTCCTAAAACCTTGGGTTTAGGGCGAGCATTTATTTATTTGTAGAGAGATTAAGGAATGAATAGTGAATCAAATACAGACTGACTCTTTCCTGTTGAACAGAGGAAATGTTTATAAAATAAGAAGTTGCCAGATTTTTCTGTTAAGTACTGTGAGTGAACCTGTCATATGCACTTGGGAAACCAATAGTTGGTGCTCTGGAGAGGCAGGAAGAGAAAAACGTATGCATGTGTGCATGTGTGTTTGTGTGTGAAAGATTTAGAAAATGGCAAGCCAGTTATGTCTAGTAAATAACAGAAACATGAAACCTGACAACTATTTGCATGGCTGTATTCTCAGAATCCCCAAACCCTACATTTTCCATAAGAAAAATAAAATTACCATTTTCAGTGGAACCTGGGGTTCAGCAATTTTTTAGATGAATGTATCCCGCTGGTATGAGTAATACTCATCAGTGCTTACTCACCAGTAAGCACTGAGCTACTATGCAAAAAGAGGGGGTTTCCTTTTACATCTTTACTGTTTTTGTAAAAGAGATATGAGCCATCAGTGTAAATTATAAAGACATGAGTTAGGTGTTTCACTCTGGAGGGAAGTTTGATGGTGAATCCCCAGACATAATAGTCATATCACAGTATTTTAATTCAGGAGGAGAGAAATGGGGAGGTCTCTTGCATGTGTTTAAGTGTTGTAGAAAACATGTCAAACAAATATCAAATGGTTCATCCTGTAATTTTGTAATCAACAATTAGATTGAATGCAGGTTGTTCCACATACCTTTTGAGAAAATATTCTTTCTAGAAGACATAATTTTCTCCTGTTCTTCTGCAAGCTAAAGAAACTTCCATACCTGATTCTATAGTGGAAAAAAAAAAGAAAAAAAATAGTTTTTTTTTCTTTAACTGCAGCAATATGATCAGAACACTAATTCTTGAGTACAGAGAGAATCCAAGCATCTAACATATTAATTGCCATCCATTTTCTCCTATGGAATTCCATCTCTGAAGCATTGTAGAGAAAGAAGATTATTTTGCCTGTGATGGTGGGGCAGATTTGTATATGATATTGGAGCTTGCTTGGGAAATGATATACCACTACACTGGGAAATTCTTCAGGAATGATGCCTCTCAAGTTACTACTTTAAAGCTTACCCTGTATGGAAAATGTGTATTTGGTAGTTGAAAAGCATTTTGGTTAACACACTTGAGGAAGCAGCTACCGAATGATTACTATGCTGAAGACAAAATAGACAAAATCTCACATATAAACCACATGAGATTACATGAAGAATGATGCTGTTTTCTTTCTGTAGCATCACAACATCAGAACTTGAATGTTTGTAACTTCTTCAAGCCAGACTCTCAGAGATGCTGAACAGAAACATATTTTCTTAAGCCTAGGTGAATCACACATTCAAGAATATACCATTTTGATTTTCACACAAATATCAAGGCCTTCATATGTTCTTGGGTACTCAAGAACAGCTGTTTTCATCATTGAAGTCTGAGTATTCAGAGTTGAAGGCCCTGTATCATCTACTCTAATTACAACTCTTGAAATACCAGTTCAATCCCTACTTTCTAAGCAATTTTTACTCCCTAAGTACTAGGCCTCTGAAATCTGTTACTGAAAACTATGCTCTTTAGATTTTCCTAAAGCATTTTATATATTGGCAAAACTTCAGTAGCATCAAAAAAATGAATAAAAACACAAAATGATGATGAACATGTTGAAAGAGTCAACTCAATGTATGTAAACCCTCACATGAAAATTGAAGCTGGACATTCACAAATACAAAAGTTTTCATTTATAACAACTACTCTAGAAAATGTTGATCTGTAATATCATGACAACACAAACAATATGCAGTGAACCTCTTCAGCACATAGAAACAGGAAATAATTCCTCAATGCAATAAAATCAATAGCGTGGTGGGAGATTAGTGGTGGAGTTTTAGTTACTACTAGCAGCATAGCAGAAAAATGCATTTTTTACTTTTAATTGGATGGTGTCATAGAGGAAAAGTGAGATTTGGAGCACAAACTGTCAACTAAAGGAGCATGAAGAATGAAAGCTCCTTCTGGAAATAGTGAAGGGGCTTAGCTTGGAGCACAATAAGACAGGCTGCCAAACTTCTGTATTTTCCTGATTTTTAAACACCTGCCAGCATCCAGCCACTATCCATTCACAGCTTGTCATGTTGCTCCCTGAAGGCTTACAAAGATTTGCAATCTCTCTTTGTGTCTTACCTGACATCTAAACATCAAAAAAGGGCTCACCCCATGTTTTTCACTTCTAATTCTTCCTACTTCTCTCCATTGTGTAACTCCAATTTCTCCTAAAAGCAGATATTCCCTGCCTTCCAGTCCTAACCCAGATGAGAATAGGGTTTGTACATCAGTGATTCAAGAGGTTTGCTAGTGACTTTGCCATAGAGAGCATAACTGTGGGTTCTGGCAACTCCCTCTCAGCAGCAGCACTGTGATTGTGTGTCCCTGTCTGCGAGTCCCTGTCTGCTTCACACATAGCCCTGGAACCAGCTGCACTGAATGCCATGGTAATACCAGCCATCTGAGAGCCACAGAAGCCACAAGTGTGATCCTGTGACAGTTTCTAATCAGCAAATTCAGACTAATTAGTCTCCAACTAAACAGCATTTTATTTATATATTTGAATTTATTTCTTTCCTTTCCTCACCCCACTGTAAGTATTAATCATATACCACTACAAGATTTGCTGACTTTAATGTTTTGCTTAAAATCCTCCTGGCCTATAATGTTTTTCTTAAAACATCCCTCTATCAGATTTTCTGATTCTTTTCTAGCTATATATTACATATAAATGAATTTAACGGCAATAAGTATGTGAACAAAAGTATTCAACACATACCTACTGAGGAAAGATGTTCAGAGTAGCTCTCCCTTGTATGATTTATTTATTAAATCAAGTTATAATATTTGTAGCAGATTTTTCTACATTGCTTTTCCTTAATTATTTTTCATTCTCCTAACTTTCATTCTTCTATTTTTTTAAAGCACATTTCATAAGTCTTGTCTTGTTTTTATATTTTAGTAATAAAGTTGTCCCAGTGGTTCATTTTAGAGAGCCGAGAGAGAAACTATAATGAAAAGATGTAACTGTACCTCAAATTCCCCGTAACAAGGCAAATGCCATCTCTGACATCCTTCACCACAGATTTCTTGTGCCTGTGTTGTACAAAACAAGGTCTTGCTAGAACAGAAAATCTGCATATATGATGTTTAGTGTATCCAAGATTATAACTTAACTGCATAGCTATGCCATAAGCCTTTCTTAGACCTCTGTCACAAGCCACAAAATCACAAAATGGCAAAGATTGGAAATAACCACCTGGACATCATCTGGTCCAACCTCCCTGATCAAGCAGGGTACCACAGAGCACATTGCTCAGGATTGTGTCCAAACACACTACCTGTCTACCTCACATCTGTGACATTGAACTTAGTATCCAAAGAGACACATTAAGTCTTTGTGGACTATGGTCACTTAATCTAGTCCTGATTCATCAACAGGTAAGTTATGGATCCCTCTAGATCCATAGAAAGAATCCAGTTGCACCTTCTGAATATACAGCTGGAAATGGCTGTCCTGGAGGTGGTGACACAGGTATTACTTGTGCAGCAGCATGTGCATCTGTTGCAAGTCTGGATGACTTCTTGACTCATGAGAATACAAATTGTCTTGCCAGGATCATGCTGGGGCTTTGGCTGATCTATGGACTGCTGACAAACATGGAGGATCAATTAAAGTTTATTAAGTGAATATTAAAATAAAGTTTATTAAGTTATGGAGATCAAATCAGCCTGTTTCAGTCTGTGTAAGGATGTTACAGAGCCAAATTAAAAAAAGACTTTGTATATTCCATGCCTTACTTTCCCAGTTCTCATACTGTCTGTAGACACATAGTTTTTTCACCATTGTCATGCTGAGGATATTGCTGGAGGACATTGGACCAAATGGATCCTACCAGCTAGGAGGTAGGGTCCTACCTACAAGACTGCTTGTATCACACTAAAAGAAAACACAAAACAAAATAATCCTTCCTTGTCATTCCTTTCTTGTCTCACAACCATTCCAACAAACTCAACCTGAATTCCTGTATTCTAATTCCTCTTCAAAAACTTCCAAGAATAAAAATCCCCAGCAACACAATTTTCCTTTCTTTCTGTGCCAGTGTGCTCTTTCAGCCCTGAAAATACTTTGTTTCTTCTATCAAAAAGTGGGAAAAAAATGTGGGGTTTTTTCCTCCCTTCCAAAAACTAGTGAGATGTACTTCATTCAGTCCTCTCCTTTCCCAACAATCCCGATAGATTGTTACTCTCCTACAAATCAGAATATGTTGTTAATTAGCTACCTAGACTTCATTCTCTTTCATTCACTAGATAATCCGCCCCCCGCCTCCAACAGCCATGTATATAGTGGTCCACCAGTGAATAAATGGTTACAGCCCCTCATGCCAACACTCACCTTGGGACCTGAATAGTACTGAGCCATTTTCTCCTTCCTCAGCCACATTGCTGTGTCCTAGGTATGTTAATAAAACAAATAAACTTAAAATTGTGACAGAACAGAGCACAGCTGAAGTCAAAATCTCTCTTTATTGGATAAAGACTGCTAAACTAGAAAATTCTAATATTGAAGGCAAACCCAGATTTTCTGATCAACGGCTAAGAAGAATGGGTCAGGGAGGAGAATAACAATCATAGCAGTGAAATCCCTGGAAAAATGAACAAGAGAAGTTATTAATAGAAATGACAGGTGAAAAAAATCTGTGGAATAGGGAATACAAACCTCTATGGGGTTATGAAAATATAATAAAAATGAAGATGTTTTGCAATATAGCCCAAGAAATGTGTCTACTCTATCCAGAGCAGTTCTATTACCAGCAGAGGTACTCTGCCTAAAGGTTACTAGGGTAGCTCTTGGCTAAGCAGAGGGAGCAGGAGAATTATCAAGAGGTTTTGCAGTGTCATAATAACACATTGCAATGCAGGGTTCAGGTTTCTCCCCATTCCTGTAGCTTCCTTTCCTTGCAATCCTTATTGTGGCCTTCACCATAAGATAACAGCAGGAATTGGTGGCCAGTCTGGCCTGTCATGTCAGCAAGCATTTCTTAGTTGTCTTTTTCCATTGTCTCATTGGCATCAGAACCTGTCCCTTGTCATTCAAGGATCTAGGAAAAGAGAGAAAGCATCTCTTTACTACTGCCTGGGAGCTCACAATAATTGCTATTGTTGCCCAAATCAGTCTTCCCAAAGAGCAAGCACATGTCAAAATCCCCTTTAAGAGTATCTCTGAAGATGCCAAAATGCCAAAGCACTGGGCGGGTGCTTTACAGGTTCTCTTTCTTTTTTAGGCCATTGCCCCAGAGAGACAGCAGTGTACCTGAGACTGCAGCTCTTTTGGGAATTTATCCATATATAAGGGCTTAGAAGATCAGCAGGAAACAGGTAAGTAGTATGGTTGGGAATTACATTGCAAAACGTTGGTTGGTTATTTGAAACTCTTATAAATTAACTGTCAATCAAACATAGCGTAATTTGAAGAAAAGGTAAGGGAGATAGAGGTAAATAAACTGCTAAAACTTAGCAACACAATGGCAGATGGAAGAATACTAAATATAAAAATCTATCTCCAAAATCATACTTTGCATTTGTGTAAATAAGGTTTAGGCACAAAGTGTAAAAGAAAGGACAGTCACACCCAGCTGACAGTATGACTTCCTACCATTGCTTGACTTTTGGGAGTAAAATGCTTCTTACTGACTGATGATGTTAGAACTTCTGAAGTCTGGCAAGTTTCCAGGCTCATGGACGGGTTCTGCCCTTCCTCAGGAACTATGATTAAATTGCTACCAAAATGCTTGACAGAGAGAACAGAAACAGGTAAAGACCCCCAGTGTGCTTGCCAGTGGCTTCAGCCCTTATTGCCCCAAGGGGAAAGTGAGCCAAAGCATCCCTGTGATCCAGTTCAGACTGCAATGGCCTTCTTTTATACTAGTGTCATGACTTTCAATAAAACTACAGGAAACAGAACCTATAACTATATTTATTACTGTAGAGGGAGATAGGATAGAATAAGTCAGGCTATGGGATGCACCTGCAGAACACCATGGCAGCACAGAGAAGCTTGTCTCTGCCTGACCTTGAGGGGAGGAGATGTGAGGTGGCAAATGCCCTATGGGAGAGGAGCTGCCAGAGCCTGCTGGGAAACGAGTGGGCAGTGGATGATCATCCATGGGGGTCATAAAGGACATTAAGCGTGTTGCTGACATGGCAATGTATGATAGTGAGAAATATCATATCAGGAAATACTGTGTCTCGAAGAAGTATGTAACACCAGCTTTTTTTCTTGCAATAAGCATCTCAGTACCCTTACTAATCTGAGTACATGCATCAGTTGTTCACCAGTTACATTTAGGAATAGGACATGGATTGAAACAACACCAAAATCCTTGTGTGTTTATTACCCTGACAAAAGATAGGGACACTCACTGGAACATGACTATGCTTGTGAGAATTTTACTAAAAAGTCTCAGTCTGACACTTGGAGAGTGAGCAAAACAACAAGGATCAGCACATGCCAAAATGAATAACATTTCAATTCCGTGAATACAAAGTGCCGCTTTCACTGACAGTGTCTTGATGCTGTCAGGAAAAAACAATCACCCTTTTTCTTTAGTAGAGTTCAGTAAGTCAGAAATTATGCTTTTTCTTTTCTACAAAAGACATTTGTAACTTAATTGTGGTAGAATGATGTGTGGCAACACAGAAACAAAAACGTTAGGAAATACAACCAGCTAATGTTAAAATTAAATGTAATGCGCAAAAATTGGCAGTATAAGGGTACAGCTTGTTGAGGCGCCATAGGGAAATATCTAAAGAGGAAAAATTAATTACAGAGAAATATACAGCATCTTAAAGAAAAAGTCTTCTCAGAGTCACTACCTATTTCCCACCAAGTCAGTTTTACTTACTTTTTTATTTTATTTGCTTTTTATGCCAAACTCTTAATAAAATGAGGAAGTGGAAGTGTGCAAAACTTACTTCATGTTAACCTGCTAATCAGAAAAAAACCTAGCCTTTGCTTTTAATAAAATACATCAGTATCTAAGAACAAGAAACTATGCTAATTTTAGCATTCATAATTCGGCAGTCTTCATATATATCTCATCAAGCAGCTGATATAGAGGCAGACTACAGCCCTAAAAGATGATTTTAAGACAAGCTTGCTGGTTAACAGTAGTTCATAGCAGGAATGCTAGAGATACAATGTGACTCTATAATTACAAGTAGAAATGCTTGGACATGGCTGAACCTGTAAGAAATCACCAACAAATTAGGAAATTCTGGATTGATTCCTCAGATAGTATAAATCAAGTTGCAGCAAGCACTGTGCATCTGACTCATGAACATAAAGAATACATCTTTTTTTAGCTTACAACTCTTGCTTTATTTTTGGCAAGATAAAACGACAGAACACACAAAAAAGAAATTACATCAGTAGAAATATAACCACCTTAATATTGTGTTGTAACAAATATATTGCAGTTACACTTCTCACTAATATATAATCAGCTTGACATTTATCCACCATTGTTTTAACTGCTCTACTTTTTAGAGCAGATTTGTTTAAGCCTTGTGCAGAAATTGACTTTTTTTTTTTGACATCACTAATTATTATTTCCATTTTTTCCACCAGGATTTGCTCTTTACAAGGTTTTTCCTCAGGAGCACATAGAATGACCTGGGTTGAAAGGGATGCTAAAGATCATCTAGTTGCAGCCCTCCCATCATGATCAGGGCTGCCTTCCAGTATCCCAGGTGAGGTTTCACCAGAGTGAAGTGGAGGGGCAGAATTTCCTGCCTGGCCACACTGTTCATCTCTCCCAAAGGGTGCATAACATTGACCTGCATTTGGCAGTAGTAATTTTCAGACATAGGACATGTAAGCATCTAAGTGCAGAACTACAGAGAAAGGTTTTTGGGACAAATGGAGTTTGTGTTGATGAGACATCAGTGGCAGATCACATGTTCAGAACAACATTGGAAAAGTTGCTGAACACCTGAACTGAAATTAATGTTTCTGACTTCAGTCTTGTAGAACCTAAGTATTATTCTGGTTCTGAAAAAAATTCAAGCTGGGGAGAAGACGACGTGCCTATTTCTTTATTTCATATTATTTGAAATTAATGAGTTATGGAAACATTGTAAGGCACCTTACAATACTGCTTTCTATTTAATACATTTTATTGGAAAAGCAAAATGACATTTGATTTCTGTTCCTCTAAAACAAGTAAGCATGTATAAGTCTTCCTGAACCTTAAAGTAACTACAGATGTGAGGATATTACATTAAAACATTTGATAAATTACTCTCTTTTCATTTGTTCTCAAGTGAGCATTCCTAATGAGCCCTTTACTGAGACACTAATTTTGAAGAGCTAAGGTTATAGCTAACAATAGATATTGCTGATTTAGCTGAAATGAATAGATAAGCTTTGCTGAAATCAGTTAAAAGTTAGAGGATGGTTAGAAGAAACCGGATTTGAGATAAGCTACCTGGATCTAGTAAATCAAATTGCTTGTCAATTTTATGTTTATGTAGCTGTGCTTGTAATGAAAAACAAAATGTGGTGAATAGATTTCAGAGATGTAAGATAGCTGCAGGCTTCCCATGCTTGAAGGACCCATTGAACACAGGAAACTATAAGTTCTACCAAGGATTCCTTTGTCACATATTCATTGAAAAGGTAGAAAGGTCAAAACGAGGAAGACTCATTTTACTTCCCCATTTTGGGTGACCCCTCCCCAGAATGGACCCCAGACTTAATTCAGGGAACAAACTACGCATGCTTAATAGCCTTTTTGTCAATTAGCATATGAAGCAGAGAAGAGGAGGTGACAAGGGTATGAATATGCATTTGTATTTTGTGTATTCAAGACTTTTGTAGATAAAAAGCTCTGTAATTCCCTGTGATCTTTGCAGTGTGTATTTGGGAGCTATCCCCACGCTGCCCAGGCGTCGAAATAAACATACACTTTCTAACTTTAAACTGTTAAGACAGTCTTTGTCCGTCATAGTTGGATATCGATATTAGATTGATATTCATATTTTAGTAAATCATTACTGTGTTTAAATTTTGAAAGATGCTAGAAACTTCCATCTGAATTATGCTGTATTTAGTGCTGAATGTACTGCCATTGTCAAAGATTAATATAAGGTTCTCTGAGAATTCATCAAATACATTTTTTAACATTCTCTTAATCTCAAACATTGCCTTTTCTCTTTGCATACAGTTTTTTCTATTTTATAACAGCAGTCACAAAAATCAGTGGAAATTACTTATACAACAATTCTACATATCCACACTAACCCCTTACAGACTCTTCTCTGAAAGAGTGTCTTTCCAATGACCGGTGCAAAAGTGTTTTTCTGTAGCAGCAAAGCATGTACTCAAGTAAATATCATTATAAGGTTACATGGAAAGGAGTTCGTGTAAGGAGGAATTTCAGCTTAGTAAGGGCATGTTTTTACCAAAGCTTTGTTGCTGCAGATGAAAGAGGAGTTGTCTGGAAAGAATAATTCCAACAAAACTTTTGAAGGGAGGTAAAGTATCACATTTACATTGTAGTGGTTTCATAGTTCTCTAACCTATTTCGAATTTCTCTTCCATGATCTATCCAATTTTCCATTACTTTTTGTCCTGGTTCTCCCCAGGGCAGGATTAATTTTTTCCAGTAGGTTTGGAGTCTTGTTGGAACAACTACATTTGGAACTTCCATTCCTAAACCATGACAGCCTTTTTAAAAAAGTGTGCATCTGAATGGGTCAGTCTCATCATTTCACCCTCAGGATAAATTTCTTTATTTTGCTTTCATGAATGTTGATAGCAGAACATTTATTATTTATGTGTACTGTTAATACATAGATGTAAACCCTAATCCATCAGGTAGATTTTATTGAATTTTTGCTTTATTTATTATATTTTTCAGTTTTAGTGTGTTTACATTATCAAATATTTTACAACATCCAGATACATCTCTTTGCCTTTCTTCATTAAAATTGTTACTTCAACAAAGAATAAAATTACTCTGGTTTGAGAAGATGCATTTTCCATAAAAGAATTAAATTTTTGTCCTTCAAACTGTTTATGAAGTGATTCTTGCAAGATCTTTTTTATTATTTGTGTGGATTTCTTTGGTCCATTGTTATTTAGCTTATCTTCTTTCAGTGTTTTTTGTTTGTTTGTTTGTTTGTGTGTGGGTTTGTGCCCCTTTTTTCTGTGTGTGTGTGGGGTTTTGTTGTTGTTTTGTTTGGTTGCCTTTTTTTTTTTTTTGGTTTTTTTTTNTTTGTTGTTTTTTTTGGGTGTCTTTTTTTTTTTTTTGGTTTTTTTTTCGTTTGTTTCTATATAGTCAGCAGAATGTTGTCATTCTTCCTCTTTTTGGAGGTTTTATAATTCTCTTTAAGGAAACTTAGGTGCCTATTGCTCCAGTCCAATAATTAAATAAATAATTTTATTCCTTTCACAATAAAGCGCAGTCCCTAAGAATAACTCAACTTAATATCACTGTGATATTAAATCCTCCTCATTCATAAATACTTACAAGAGAAATGCCTACTTCTATTTTAAGTCTTCCTTTTCTGTTTGATAAATAACAAGTTTCTTCTTGAATACTGAAAACTCCTAAACTCCTTCTTCTCCTTATCTAGCTATAGAGGTTTAGCTGAAATCTTTACCTGCCTTAGCAACTTTCTTTATTACAGAACCCATCTGGACATGTTGCCATTTGATGCCATATTTCCTATTGTTTACATATTTCCCTTTAATTATATTAAATTTTAATCAATTATACAATAGTCTTTTAAATGCCTGATTAAATTCACAGTTGACCTGAGATGGCTTACCAGCAAAGTGTATTGATTTAATATTGAGTGAAGGTGGAATTCAACACACCTGTGTGTTTTCAGCAGGTACTTTTCCTGTATTATCCTCTTAGAGAATTCAGGAAAGGGAATTAGGATTTCAGAATTGAATCTAATTTTGAAGAAGGCAGTATGATATGAAGACATCAATATGATCTCATGGAGTGATTAAGCAGCTAAGACACAAAAAAAAGATTCAAACAGCTGGAGAAATTCTTCCCAGGAATGCACGTGGCAGATACCCTCTTTTTCTTTTATGCACATGTTGATCTCATGAAGCTGGTATAACTAGTAAGGCTGAGAGAAAGATTGAAATTTGTCATTACACAGTATTTAAGTATTTAAAAGATGAAATAAAGACAGGGGGTACATTAAATAACTAACCAAACTGATGATCTCAACATCTTAGTTAATGGAGTTAAAAGGTGATTAAGAAAATTATATTATGGTTTAGTGGATTTGAAATGAAATAGTAATGTAGAAAATCTATGTTCCCCAGAACAGTTTTTTCCAGATTAAACTGGAGTCTTTGAATGGCAAATGTCTAAATGAGTGAAAAAATAAAGATGAAAAATAGATGGATTAGAAAATGAAAGCAGCAGAAATAATCTGTCATCTTGTCCTGCCTGAAGGACTAGGGAAAATAAGAAAAGAAAGTTAACAAATAACTCTTTAAAGAAAATTTTATTAAAAATTTTATGTCTGCATTTTTGTTCTTGCAAAGAACAGTGAGCAGAGCACCTGTTGGCCTCCACAAAGCAATGAAAATAAAGTTTCTTAATTACAGGCATACAGATAAGCTGTTACAGCTGGCTACACTGAATAAATCTGATTTATAATTCGGATAAGTAGTGCTACTCCTTGATTGCAGTAAGAAGATACAAAGGAAGTAGAATCCATAGAAACTGAAAGGAAGCTTTGGGATTATAAAATTGAGTGCTTGTTTTATTCTGCTAGGCTTGAAATTGATGGATGTGGAATTAGACTGTTTCTTTTATAATACAGAAAGATTATCGCTCTTGATTTACACAGGAGAGGAATAGACAAGATGACTGCAAATAAAGGAGATTGATATTATGAATGTCCCACCATAGCTGTTCACAAATCGTCTCAAGAGCAATGAGTCCACAAGGCCTATTCTCAGGGTTACTTCTGTTTAAATGACAGTTTAATGGATAAAAGCCATGCAGGACACAACAGCCTCTTGACTTCTCTCACCTGATTTAGCATTAAATATTTTGAATACTATGATTCTTCTTTCTCAAATACCTCTCTCTTTTTGGAGTTGTGGCGCAGGGTACATACTTAGCATATATTTCAGGAGGCTCTTGGACTCCTACAGAGTTTGTGCATACACACATACACCTACACATGCAAACAGACAGAGAAGACACACTCAATCTCTTTCACAAGAGAATTCAAGCACATCAATCTCTTCAGCATTTCCTGGTAGCAATATTAAGGATTTTGGTGGTCACTGTGCTAGTTTCTATGAACACATTTATGAATATCTGTATCTCCCAAACTTCCACAGGGAATTTAGTTACTTGAACTCAACTTTGTGAATTTTACATCTGAGCAAGATGTAAAAATCTATCCTGAAAGGCATGACAGTAGAAAGTATCAGTTAATGCTTTCTTGACATTTGATCCAAGACCTTCACAAAGTCATAGGTGGGAATTATTGAGCTGTTTTAGGAGTCTCTCAGCCCAGCCTCATGTAGGTCACAAACTGTCTTACTGGGTAGTGATACCATCTTCAGGTATAGGTATTACCATTTGCAATTATATTTAAGTTTTCTATCTAAGAATAATGCAATTTGAATAAGGTATCTTTGCCCTACATATAACTGTGGGGTAAATATTCTATAAATATTCTGTGTTTCTCTTTCTCTGGAGGAATCTCTTGATAGGGAGTTAATGGAAAGAGCATCTTTCTCTGCAGTAACTGTGGCAGTTCTCCTATGGGTAAAACAACTGGAAATGTGATCAGAGAGATGTCTCTGAGCAATTTATTCTGAACTATGGCCTGGCAGGGAACTAGGTACCACAACTACATTTCTAAGCTTTATGCCTTATCATATCTTAAATCTCTCCAGGTAACATAATGGTCATGAATAATTCCTTCTTCTGTTTTCTATGTTCACAGGTAAATTGCTGAAAGTCTCCTTGATTTCCTTACAAAAAAGTAACAGATTAATTATATACAAAGAATTTTAAAATGAGAAGTCCATTCTGTGGAGGCTGATAAATGATATTGTTGTACCTCTCAGGCTGGTGTAAAATTTTCAAGCATTATGAACAATTGCCTGTGGGAATTTTTGTGTTAAAGGAAAAATAAGAAAGTAAGGGGACAGATAGTCAAGCAAGTGAAAGCTAGTGAAACTTCCTGCCACTTTCACTTGCATTGCTATCATTTCACTAAGAACTCCCAACTTCAAACAGATAAGCAGATTGAAAGGATCAAAGAACTGGACAACATTTGGAAAAGCATGTAGCAGCTTGCATCCCTCAATGGTCCCGCAGAAGGCCATGAAGAAAAAGAGATCACTTTATTTACAATGAATTTCAACATTTAGTTGTACCAGCTGGACTAAAAAGTGTGTCTAAACATGACCATTGCAGTCAGGATAGAACAATCAAAAAGATGAACAAAGCTGGGTGTTTCTATTGTATGGGAAACCAGCTCAAAAGGCCTAAGAATACCTTGGAAAACACACTCCTCCAAAATACATATTCTAGATTGGCAAGTGTAATATACTCCAGTCTCACAGATCACTGAGTCATCTCTCCATCATCTCTGAGCTATTTATTGTACTGATTCCAAAACACCCATGATATACTACAGAGTCAGTGTTTTGTTCATGGCAGTTAATGCTTTATGCATTGCATTCTAATGAGGCAGAACACTAAATCTGATGGCTCAGGTATTGTACATTCACACAGCGATTTTTCAGTAGACAACATACTAGTGCTTTTATCCTCCAAGTACAAATACCATACAAGGATACTGACAGACTATTGAGATACAAGTTTTAGCAATAATTTTCACTAAATGAAAGAAAAAGTTAAACATACATTATCATGATCTGGTCCTAAAAGACACTGAGGAAATGCATTAGACACACATCAGCTATTTTAATTACCAGTTTTAAAGCTTCACTAGTTCTTCTATACTTTGTGCTTAATGAGCTTTTATAACAGTTTTGTATTATCTCCAAATTAATTTTTTTCCTTTTTTTTTTAATAAGAACTTACAAAGTAACTAAGATATTTCATTTTTAATATACAACAGTTTTAAAAAATAATTCTTACCACAGTATTGTTTATCTGAGTATCTGGTAAATAGGAAGAGCTTCTACCACAAGATCAGTATTTCTCACTTAGTTATCTTTAGCTCTTGAATGCAAATAAAAATGTTTTGATAATCTAAATTCCTGAGGAATCCAGAGATCTTATGGGCTAGTGCCTTGAGAACAAATGATTGGGATACTGCAATATTCAAATATTCCTAATATTCACCTGAGATGACATGAATGATTCTGTGCTTGGTAAAATTCTTTACAGTCTTTTTCTTCATGAATTTTTTCCAATACCTGCTCAGCAACAAGGTGGAGTTTTGCAGCAGAGATTTTCTCCAAGGTATTCTGCATTTTTTAAATGGGTAGGCATGATTCAAAGAATTTTGAAACACTAACATGTCATGGAATGCAAATGGAGCATATGTATTCTAAGGCAAACCTCTGCCTCATGGTTAGCTAATGAGAAATTGCTAGGTTTTGATGATACTGCTGTTATATTTAATTATAGATTATAAATAAATTCGTAAACCCACAATAAAATAACAGAATATGCTCAGTTGGAAGGGACCAACTGAGGGACCAAGGATCATTAATTCTAGCTCCTGGCCCAGCACAGCACCATCCCCAAGAGTCACACCACGGGCCTGAGACAATTGTCCAAACATTTCTTGAACTCTGTCAGACTTGGTGCTGTCACCACTTCCCTGGAGAGTCTGTTCCAGTGCCCAGCTGCCCTCTGGGTGAAAAATGTTTTTCTGATATCCAATTTAAACCTCTCTTGACAAAACTTCATGACATTTACTTTGAGTCCTGTCACTGAGCACCACAGAAAGGAGATCAGTGTCTGCCCCTCCTCTTCCCTCACAAGGAAGTTGTAGACTGCAATGAGGTCTCCTCTCAGTCTCCTCCAGGCTGAACAGACCAAATGACCTCAGTTCCTCCTCATTCGGCCTCCCCTCCAGACCCTTCATCATCTTCATGGACCTCCTTTGGACACTCTCTAACACTGAATGATTTTCTTATATTGTGGTGCCCAGAACTGGCCCCAGCACTCAAAGTGTGGCTGCCCCAGTGCAGAGTAGAGTGAGACAATCTCCTTCCTTGCCCAGCTGGCAATGCTGTGCCTGGTTCCCTGTAGGACATGGTTGGCCCTCCTAGCTGCTGACTCATATTTAACTTGCCATCAACCAGGACCTCTAAATCCCTTTCCATAGCTCTGCTGTCCAGTATTACGTTCCCCAGTCAGTCCAGGATACCAGGGTTACTCCATCCCCAGTGCAGAATCTGGCACTTGTTTTCATTAAACTCTACAGTTTGTGGTTGCCCAGCCCTCAAATTTGTTGACATAGCTCTGCAGGGCCTCTCTGCTATCAAGGTCTCATTGAAAAACTTACATAGTGTGCCTTCGAGTCTTGTATCCAAGCAATTTTATGAAGGTGCTGAAGAGCACTGCCCTTGGAATGGAGCCCTGTGGAACCTCACTAGTTACAGGTTACCAGTCTGATGTCACCCAGTTCACTGTCACCTTTTGTGCCTGACTCATGAGCCAGTAGCTCATCCATGAGATGATGTATTTATCCATCTGGGTGCTGGACCATTTGTCCAGGACACTGTGAGAGACAATATCAAAGGCTTTACTGAAATTCAGAAAGATGATTACATCAACTGCTTTCCCTTGATCAACAAGATCGGGAACCTTGTTGTGAAAGAAAATCAAATTTGCACAGCAGGACTTTCCCCTTGTGAACCTGTGCCAGCTGTGACTAATGACTATGTAACATCACTTCTTTCAAAGCTATTAAGATTTATTCAATGTCAGTGAGATCAAAAATGAGATTTTAGTGAATTGCCAAAGGACAGCCTTGCCAAAATTATTTTCTGATAATTTTCATGTTATTATTTTATATTTTCTTGAAGCCTCTGGCAAAATCTAATCCAATGTCACTTCTTATTTGTCATGAGTGCAGCCACAATGCAGACCATATGTAGACCTAAAAGCTGAAGATCATTAAAATAAAGAAATGTAAGAGTCAGCCAGGTTCTTAGGCTTACTAGAAGACAACCAACCACTCAGTATTACTGCTTAGCCATTCAAATTTTGGTGCCAGAAATCACTTAGATGCTAACAGCTCTACTTTTTGATCGTCCCCAAAGGTAGTAAGCATGTAAGATCTTTCCTCCATCTAAAATTGTTGAAGTATCACAGGCTACATGTTCTTTCCATCCTGATTTGCAATTAAATTTCCACTCCATGGGATATACTGTCTGATAATTAATACATTTTGGTGTCACTGCATAGTAAGGAAACATTGGTATAAAACATTCAGTATAAAACAGAGAAGGGCTTGCCTAGCTTCTGCCTGTTAATGCAGAGGAGACTCACTCAAGAAATAAGAGACTTCTATAACTGGTCTGATAAAGAGTCAGATTACTCTACTTCCTAGTGATCTAAGTGGAAGATACAATCAAGGAATCACATTTGGAGTTGGTTATAGACTACCATACGGGCTTATGAACAAACTTGCAAGATAAAACATTACTATGAATCCTATGGTAAGGGCAGCCAGGAAGCAAAACAAATGTTAGGCTTTCTTTAGGATAGCTTCACAACACTGGTAGAAGTGCGTCTGCATCAATTTTCTGTGGCATTCTTTTTCTTCCACCTTCATGTGTCTCCTACATGAATTTTTGACAGGAAGTTTTCAGTAACACACACACATCATTACAATAAGGGCACAATAGCCATAAAAAATAAAAGTGATTCTGTGCTATTTTAGTTGAAAATACTGCATTTCATCCCTGTGCAATCAGTAGTTTTATGAATAACACTGCAAGCAAGACTGTAATTCTGAATAACAAAGTATTTCGAGGGCCTAAAGGAGAATGGAACAGGAATAAAGCTGGGTGTATTTGTATGTGTAAAAAGCACTGATCAGGGTCTCCACAAAGTCCCATGAACTACACGATCTTCTTTTGTATTTCTACAACGTGTGTGAGTTTCATTTTTCTAATTCAAAGAACATCCTAACAAAACCCCTGTTCCTGAGCTTGATATTCAGAACTTTCCTGGTCTGCTTCAAAAATGAAATCACTTGACAAAAATGAAATCACATTTGACAACAATGTCAAATACAAAATTCAATCAAATACTCTGGCATCCAAGACAATCCATTTTATGTCTACAAATTTTAGATTCTTGGCTACTGTGACAGCAGTGAAAACTGTAACATTTAAACAGTTTGTTCTCCGGTATGGTCAGAATAAGTTATAAAACAATTTACCCAAGGAGTACTTTTAATCTTATGGTTTTTCCTAGATGCAAATAGTATAAATGTGACCTAAGATTGGTTTAGTCTTCTTTGGTTATCACCAAACTATCACTGCAGTCAGAAACACACAGCTTTAAAACCAGAGGACCAACAGCAAAGAGAGGTTTATTTGAAAAGGCCCTTAGAAATAACTATGATTATGTGGGCTCATTAAATCTATTTTTTACTGTATTTCTCTAAGATGAAAGCTTTTAAGACCCATTTTTCTGGAAAATTAATTCTAATGTAATTGAAATCACCACCAGAACTACCAGGAATTAATCCTTTATGTGATTGTCTTCATTTTGATTTCTTTAGCTCAAATGGAACAGATTGTCAAAGTCAGGGGACACATGTGCTAACTTTTTCATTTAAATGGATTATTCTTATGATGAATAGAGCTGTCTGCAAGGCCCATTTTTGTGCACTGAGAAATGCAAACAGCAACGATGGCTCTTCAGTAACAACTACAACTCAAATAGTAAGATGAGGCATTTTGCTAGTACTCAAACTTCATTGTTCCCAAAATGGTACTTCTTTTTCCTATTTTGAATCTTCTGCTTTCACTTTTTGCTATTATCATATATATATATATAAATAATAATACATAGAATGCAGAAATCAGAATGAATTAAAAAACAATCTGGATCTACTTCTGAGAAATGTTTTTTAGTTTCTCTTAGAGTTTCATTGTGTAAGAAGTATTTTGTATTTTGATACCAGAAGTGTCAGCTGTACTTTCAGTCATTCACAGTTCTTGGTTTTTCTCTGAGCTGAAAAATTAATTTCCCATATATACATATATCATTGTAGATAGGTATAGATACATATCAATGCATGTGGACGTCTCAAATCCTTTCTTTCCTGGTGTTTGATATTCTATCTACTGTGTCATCCACAAAAAGAAGGAGGGAGGAAGGCTTAGTGAGAACCGTAAAGACTGCAGACTTCATTCTAGGAGAATGTGGCTCCCAGCCTGGTGTTCTGTTATCTTTGTCTGATGTACAGTCCCATGAAATCTTCCCAACTCTATGATTTTGTTGTCAAGACACAGTTGGTCAGCAATGCCTACTCTGGAATGGTGAGGTGTGAATGGAGCCCGAGGGACCCCACAGTATAGACAAGTGGTACACTTTTCTCTAGCTGAGTACAATTACCTTGAAACCTGCAGCATCTTTGATGCTCAGTTCCCTTCTGGGGAGTGGATCTGTAGGATCAGCAGACTGGAGCCACACAGACCCTTTTAGAAGATACGTGGCAGCAGCATTGCCTTCTTTGTGAGCAGATCTGTCCCAGAAGATGAAATAGATATCTTCAAATGCCTTTCAAAGAGAGAGCAGTGTGGTTCCCTCCAGCTGCACCTTCAGCTGTCTGAATGTTATGTGACAAAAACTCACTTGCACAAACAGAGGAGCATGGAGAAACAAAGCAGGTGTGGAAGCCCAAGAACACACTGTCTTGCCATTCCTGGGCCCATCACAGGATTCATTAACACATCATCTTCCTGAGTCCAGAAGAGTCCAGGGCACAAATGGGAACCCAAGGTAAGGTCACAGTAGGGTCCCCCTGTTTTGGTCCTTCCCAGCACTGTCTGAGGAGAAACCCAGGTGCTTTGTCAAGGCATTAAGTTCTTTATTGTCCAGGCATGAAACTGTTCAAGATTAATCAATTCCAGGGCACCTTTCAGACTGCATGGTCACTGCCTGAGGGAAACAGGACATATTACAGCATGCAGAACAGCATTCTGGGAGAAGTCTACCTATGGGACATGTAGTGTAGGAACCACAAGAAAGGAAAGGGGTTGAATTGTAATGATTTAGGAGAAACAAGAGTGGGAAAATAGCAGAATAAGTTTATGGAAAAGGGTCACACTTTTCTGGGAAAAGTGTACGAGGAAACCTACTGTATCACAAACATTTACATGCTGTTAAGTCAAAGGTTCAAAAAAGTTTCAAAATAAGATAAAGGAATTTACACTATATGACAAGTCCAACAAACTATAGAGGATAATCGAAACGTACATTTTCCTCTAAAATGGGGGAGAGAAGACTATATTGATCTTGTGAGTTACTATATGTCTTAGACAGCAAATGCTGTTTCTGTAATCCACTTCTTCCATTCACCACCTTGTGTAAATAGGTGTCTTTTCTTTGCAGAGTTAACTAACATGGTTAACTAGTTGCCCCTCTCAGTCACTTACCTTCTGATAAATGCCATTTTATGGAATCAACTCTGTATTTTGCAAGGATAATGCAAAACCAAAGCAACAATTTCTAGGGCCTTCACTAAATTCCCTCTGTGTTTCCAGAAGAGGCAGAAGTTCTGTACAACCTACAAGAGATAAGAAAAGCTCACTCTGCAGCATAAGAAATCAAGAAATATACCCTAAAGACTAAGCATAGCAAGGGCAAATTACAATACTTGAGCTCATATAACAGATTGCTGTTTTGTAAAGGGTGTTAGTGGTTTGATCCATGTAGTGCAATTTTATCTCTGATGTAATAAATATGCACCAGCAATAAAACTCATTAAATGTCCTCAGTCAAATCAAGGTATGCAAATTTAAAACAAAAATGCAAGTAAGGGTGAATGGTGTTTCTTATAATCCACAGCCTGCCTTTGTTGAACTTTGTCTAATACTTAAAGGAGACTGGTCCTGCCAGATTCAGCAGTTTTTAGACATAAGAAAAACTAATACTGTTTTTTTAAATTTTAAGACGCTACTCCATTTCCTTTCATGAAGAAAAATATCTTACTGTCCCTTTATGGGTTGCAGATCAAGCTCTGAAGTACATTTTAGGAGTTTTTATAATTTTAGTCAATTTATTCATAATTAAACCCATATACATAAAACAGCAAGAACAAAATGGTTATAGCATTATTACAGCCAACTGCTATTTAATTTTAGGCAGCATAAAGCTGTTCATACTAGGAATGTTTATTGTGGATTTTGCAAGCTTTGTAGGCCACACACACACAAAAACATATTTAAAGACTGAGTTTTATGGTAATATAAATACTACCCAAAAAGGTAAATATTATATTCTTGGGGATATTCTATATCTGGTGCTTCTTCCTTGTTCCTCCTATTATATTGATCTCAGTATGATGTCACAAAGACTTAAGCTTTGTGATCCTTCAAGTTTCAACTCAGAAACCTTCATTTAGATAATGAAGACATGAAAAATCAGCAATATCTTTTTATTTATCTAAATTTATCATTGTGGATCTTAAATTTGTTTTATTGACAACAGTGTACACTAAACCCACATTTACTGGAAGTTCAGGTTTTTCTCAGGAGATTCACTCTTTGCCTTTTAGAGTCTATACATTTCCATGTCCCCAATGGCTATGAATATTTAAGATAAAAAGTATGTTTAAGGTAAAAAGAAAAAAAGGTTCATTTCAGAACTAAAGACTGAATTTAATTCCACTGTTATCTGAACTGTCAAGAGTACATACAAGAGTACATGATAGATAACTTTCAAAGCCTTCAACTTCTCATAAGCTTTAGCTGACAAATTCATCTGGAAGTTATTTAAAATATATAAAGACACAAAAACCACTTTATAGGTAACTTGTGCAATCAAGATGCAAATTAGAAAGAGAAAGGGAGCTATAATATTGGAGTGTTGCAGTAAATTGAGAATGACAACAATGTACATTTGGAATCCAAATCCATGTTCCAATGTATAATTGGAATCCTGGTCTTAGAAATTAACAAATCACCTAATAGTTGTAAATCTTTGTTATAGCCTTTATTATATATAGTAAAGATAGATATTTATTTTTGTTCTACAGAAGATTGAGTATATATTTCTGCTCATAGAGCTTGAAATTCTAGTGAATTAATCAATATAACTAAAATGAAAAAAAATGCTGTCTTTTAATCTTGAAATCAAATCAATATATCAATATATGAATAACAAACTGGAATGAGTCAACTCATTCAGATCATGGTAAATTACAGGTTATTATGTTATCTGAGTTAGTATGACCCCTCTGAAGCAGAACAACAGAGCTTGACATCAACATGAGCCTGCAAATGCATAATTTTAGCTTATTGTTTTCCATGCAATAGGTACAACTAATTCTATCCTGCCTAAATATTCCTTTTTGACATGGAATGTCTTGCAAGCACTGTAACTTGATGTGGTAAACTAATTTTACACTGAGCAAGCACAGATTATGGCTGCATTTGTCAGGGCTAGCATGACATTCAAAGCAAAACAAAAAATACATCATGATTCTGAAGTAGTCTACCCCAAAGCAACAAGGAGGGATCTGCCTCTGCAATTAGGAGGGCTCACAAGCTGTTCTTTTGCATACCACATAGCATCACTTCTGGAATGATTCTATTTATTTAGAATATTCTATTTCGTTAGAATATTCAGCTGTGGTTGTCCTTTGGCTTTGGGCTTGGTACAATGAGAATTTCTCACTTTTTTCTCCTTTTTAGCCTATCAGGACAGTAAAGGCTTCCATTATTATGTAGATGCTGAAGGAAGACACATATTTTTGGTTTTTATGAATACCTAATTTAAGAGGTTGCCATTTCCCTCCCTTGGATAATTCCAGAGAATTCTTCAAAATAACATATGTTCAGTTGTTTGCCCTGGATCTTTAATCATATATGCATAGCCAAATGATCACCAATTTCTACTGTTTATTCTGATTATCTCTTGTTTCTATCAGTAAAAATTATTTCAAGGATAGTAGGAGCAACATCTAGAAAGGACACGTCACAGGCACAGCATTAAAGTCATTAGTCCATTCCTCTTCGTGATGCTGAACCTGCCTAATTTTGTCTTTGTTTTTATTTTTTCACTGCAGAAACAACTAATATTTTCTCCACAAACACACAATTAATTTTCTTTACAGTTTCTTTACATTTCCATTACCCCCAAAAATTTAAAAGTAATCAAAACCTCTCTTGCTTATTTTGAGGAAGCAGAAATAATTTTCTTTATTTCATCAAATAAAACTAATTCTTGGGAATATATCTCTTACTTGTGAATTTATATTCATTATGTATCGGTTAAGTAATAAATTAAGAAACAGTTCACTGATTTAATTTTATGCAGAGAAAGTCACACTCCTGTATGTCAGCATTGTTATTGTAACACAACTTGCAAAGTGATATTCACATATCCATTTCTTTAGAATAGTTAGATTTTATTTTCCAAAATTAAGTATGTGAAAATAAAAAATAGGGGACATTTTTAGAAGATTTTATTTAACTAGTTGCTATTGTTCTTCTATACAACTTTTTGTACAAATAACAGTTTAATTTCATAGTTTTAATCAATATTTTGGAGTGTAAAATATGCATTCTATCTCTTCCAAGACTTCAAGACTAGAGCATAAACTGTAGGAATCTTTCTTCATTCTGATTAGTCAGCATAAATATGAAGAAAGACAGATTTTCTGTGCTGAGCCTTCTACTACTGATCTGATTAACATTCCGTCTTCTTTTTAAAGTAAGGCCATCCATGCTTCATTTCCCCCTTCTATATTTAGGAAGAAAAATCAAGCAACATCAAATACTGTGGAATTATTTCTTTTCAAATATGCTGAAGAATTCTCAATTAGCTCAGTTTATTCAATCAGTTTTAAATTTAGATTTAAAGATCAATCCTATGGAACAGGCAAATTTTTGGGCATCTTTGCAAGTGCTGATATGAACCCTCCAGAAATTTTGCTTCTCCTGCTAGAGCTCAGCACATTTTGAAAGTTTTCTCAAGTTAAATAAGAACAACTTTCATTAACTCAAGTCAAAAATAAGTAATCTCACTCTTAGATAAGATGTGCTTTCAATATTAGATGGAATTTCCAAATGCTAACTCTTGCATCATATGAAACCTCTCTTCCCTCACACTGGTGTTTCCACATCAGTCAGATAAGCACTGGTGCAGGAAGTGAAAGAAGGAGCAAGACTTTCATTTCTCCTACCGATCACATGGAAATTCTTTTGCAGTCTGATCTGAAACTGTTGACTTCTCCTTTTCATTATGTTTTTTCTTCTCCTGGAGAAGAATCAAACAGCAGAGGAGAAATGAGGTGAAGTCTGTCTGTGGGAAAGTACACGTGGATATTTTAACTCAGCTGGGGTAAATCAGCCCTTTCCCCGGCAAATCTCACAGAGCTCTGAGAATATACCCAGGCTGAAGGACTGCTCTGTTTTGAATAAAAATGTAGAGACAAGTAAGCACGTAGCTAACAAGGGGCATGCCTGCTAAAATTAAAATAACTACCTCAGTAATGATTAACAGTGCTGTAGACAATACGCCCCTAATGAAGGATCCACTAACAGACAATATCATAAAAGATTTCCTTTTTCATCTCAGCCTACACATAAGGGGATTCTATACCCTTGATGATGAATGGAAGATAAAGCTTAGTGAGAAAAAATAATGTGATTAATTATCTGAGAACGTCAACATATAAGACAAAAAAATTGTCACAAATTTATAAGTAACTAAAATATCCTGAGGAACATATATGCATTTCACTAGGTTCTATGCATAATCATTTATACATATACACATTTCTCTTCAAAAGATTAGTATGA
Organism: Hylia prasina; assembly: GCA_013397195.1. Lineage (NCBI taxonomy): Eukaryota > Metazoa > Chordata > Aves > Passeriformes > Sylviidae > Hylia > Hylia prasina. Next base: position 44,059 of record VYXD01006234.1, read on the forward strand.
TATATGTGTTTCTATTTATCTGTGTATGCGTATGTTCTAAAAATATGAAACACGGTATGAGCAAGTGCATATTCACAGTCAGTAAAGCAAGAAACTTATTCCATGTCAGTTGGGAATCAGCAAAATGTAGAACCTCTGGGGTAAAAGCAGAAAAATATTGAAAAAAAATCTGTATTGCAGAGAACTTGATCTGAAACAGACTAGCATCAGCAGGAAGTCAACTGTTTCCTAGTATATCATCTTCCTGAGGTTAAAGAACATTAAATATCTTTTTTGCTGTCCTATATGTGCTGTCAGGGAATCCTGTGACTCCCTTGTAGATAGGCAGGAGGAAAAGCAGACCTCAGAAAATTAATCAAGGGTCACAGATAAAAAGAATTAAGGAACAGTAGGCTAACAAAGCACACAGACCCCACCTAGTACCATCATTATTTGCCATTGCAAACACAGAGAAATAAAAGTCTGCACTCAGAGAGAATGGTCATCTTACAGTTCCCCAGAACTTCCCCTTTTTTCTTGTGATGTCAATGCTCCAAAGACCTCTCAACGTAGATTTTATCTTAGTCCAGCTTAACTCTTTTGGGATCTATCCATTCCCTCCATAACCAAAGCTAAGCTCTGAGGGAACCACACCAGGGGATTGTAGAATATCATCATTCCAATCTAGAAAGCCATTTCTCCTTACCACATTCCATCTTTTAAACTGTTTTATTTCCAGGTTTTGAGGGCCTTTAAATTTGGAGAAATGGAACAGTCTTACTTTAGATGTTAACCTCTTTTGTTACAGGTCCCTGTACAAGTATTTGTTACAGTCCTAAATTCAGGTATGTACAACCAAAAGCTGAGCTGACAAAGTATGACTATAGTATCTGGTCACTGAAATCAGAAGGATTTTTGGAGTGAAAAATAAATGCTACTGGGCTTAAGTTTTCACTTGTAGTGTCTGGTTTTTGAAAATATTTGCTGCCTATCCATGTGTGAATAAAATGCAAGAGAAGTAAGGGTTATATATAATTTGGTAAAGGTTTGGGCAATTTTTCTTCATTTTTTCTTTAACACAAGGTGAGGCCAAGGTGATAATGACCTCTTTCTGTTTTGAAAAGCTTTTTTTCTGTTTGCTGCAGATGTGTTAAAGACTTCAGAGATAGTGTTTAGAAAGGTTTTTAGCCGTGTGAGAATGAATGTATTTGCTTTCTCACATGCACCGTTTGCAATGTTGTCATTCATTTGAAGAAAGCCTTTCCCCTTCCATCTGTTTTGGCTTATGTGCACACAAAATCCACACCAAATCTGAAAGAAAGGAAGAGCTTCATTCTGTGGTTGTGTGACATGACCCCTGCTGTGTTTTTTACCATCTCGGGCCTCTTAGAAACTCCATTTCTTCTGACATTATAATCAAACAGGTCCAGTCTTAGACATGAGCACACATTTGTCACTCATGCCAAATAGCCACTTTTCCTTTGGATTGCCTAGCAGTGAGATGCAGGGTCCCTTTTCTTCCCAAATAGCTTGTTCCCTTTAATTATATTTCAACTTGCTCTTGGACCCAATTTTTCATTAGAATTTCTCAGCAGAAGTTGAACGATCTTGACAAATCTGTGAAAATCAGCTAAAGTGAAAATGTAGGAACAAATATCAAGATTATCTGATGCTCCTACGGAGCAATTTCATGAGTACTCAGCTGAGAAAGCAATATACTTGCAAAGCTAAACTAGTTATAAATAAGCAAAAGAGAATAATAATTTCCTTATATTTTAGGTACAACAGTATTTTAAAATACCATCATCTGTTAGAAATCACTGTTAAAGACGTTAGTATTACTTTTTTATTGTTGTAGCTGTTGAGTAAAATTGAAAAATAATTTTAAATTTTTATATGTTCTTTAACAAAGAAAAAAAACCCTGAACACTCTCATTCACCCCTCTAAACAATATCTACTTGCCAGAAAGTTTTATTTAAAGAAAAAACCAGACATATAAAAATTAAAATAGGTTAACACAGAAAGAATAATAAAGTTAAGGAAATAGATTTTTAAGGGAAATAATCACAAGAATTTTACACAAACAAGTATGAAACAAAAAAGATAGATATACAGTCAGACTCTTGCATGACATCACCTACATATCTAACTAAACATAGCTTCTTTAACCAGATCATCACTTAAACAAAAAGCTTATCAACAAGAAAATAATTTTCTCTAAATATTAGCAGAATATTCTTTTTCCATTCATGGCATTATGTGGTTAAGAATTGTAGCCAGACAAAGACATGTTATTTTTAGAAGAACATAGAGTTTTACATTGTTTCTTACAGCTCACACTATTATCTAAATACAGTCTTGTTTACAATTATCCCACAGAAGCAGAGTTATTTGTTCTGACAAAAAGGGAATCTAAATCCAAACTGCTTATTTTGTAATAACTGCTATTTCCCTTAAACTTAGTGTAAAAACCCTACTAGGTAAATTTTCCATTTCTTTACTTTTGGGTGAGTTAGAAGGAAGTGGCTCTGGAGGTGGGAAGAGAGGCAGAGCATGAAGGAGGAGTGGCTGGACACAGAGGTATGAGAGAGAGAGAGTGAGAATTAGAGAGGCAGCACTACATGAGAAAAGAGTGAAAGAAAGAGGGAGAGATGGAAACATAAAAGGAAGAATATGAGTAGAGACAAAATGTGCATGACATACATTTTCTTATTTTTGACTTGGATTTCATCTTCATTTTTAAAACCTCCCTCAAAACCAAAACCTTTCCCCCTTTTGACATCACTTTCAACCAGTTGTTCTTCCAAACATTATATTAGCTCCAAAGTGTTGTCAAGAGAACTGGTCTGCCCTGTCAGAGAATAATAGATTTGTACTTAGAGTACAGCAAAGCCATGACATCAGATGACTTCAAAAAATGCATTTCTACCAGTAAGCAGATCAGTGGGTCTCACAGTGCTTAATCTCCCTTCCACACCTTCTATTATGAAACTGCATAAATATTTGGGTACAGCTACTTCAGGCACTGTGATCTAAGAATGAAAGCAGTATCTGTAAGATACATGTGTGTGGGAATCACACAGTATTATGCTATGATGAGAAAAATCAGAAATTTTATTGTAATTTGGAGTAGAGAAGCAGGGGAGAAGCAGGAAAAAACCCCAAATCCCCACAGATAAATTTCCAGACCAACCTCCATATGTCACTTTCCAAGATTCAGTCTGCAAGAGGTGGTTCATTATATGCACTGTGTGCGCTAAACAAAAGAATCTCTTCTGATTAAAATGAAAACTGTGTTTTAACAAGGTGACTTCAGCTGCAGCACTTCAGCTGGGCAATGGCTGCTGTCCTTGAGTTTTGGCTCAGCACTTAGTTTTGGCTCATCACAGATACTTTTCTTCAGTATTAACTACAGACTCCAAGGAGAAAAAATTCATTCCTGATGGTGCACACAATGTGGAGCAATATGAATGGAGGCCTGAAAATTGTGACCAACATGGAATTCAAAGCTTTTGTCAGAAAAACTGGACATCCTTCAATTGAGCAACGGAGATGTGAACAGTTATTGAGCACTTCCTGGTGAGCTGCCACTAGCTCTGATCAAATATCCCTAAATTAAATGCTCAATAATTTTCATTCATGTGATTTGCATACTCTTTTCTAAAGGATTTTTCTGATCTCATCTTAAAACATTTGCTAAGTTGCAAGCAAAACCACATGCAAAACATCCTGAAAATTATAAAGAGATCATATTCTGGTTTAATCCAATCCTAACCACATGTAAAACATCCTGAAAATTATAAAGAGATCATATTCTGGTTTAATCCAATCCTATGTCCAAACATGGTTAATGAAAAATGAAAATGAGACAATTTCTCTGCCAGTGCTCATGTTCACCCTCTTTCATCTTTGTAAATGGATGCACAGACTCTTTTGGGAAGAAATCTACCCAAATACAACTGTGCTTCTGCTCTTCATGTTGATACTGCACAGTAGTCTCTGAAGAGACCAGGATGCCAGAGACTGCTCAGGCAGTAAAGCTCAGTTCGCTGCCTTTGACTTCTCAACATTGCTTGAACTTCCTCTAGTTCATCCTGCTGGGAGAGGAAAGGAAAAGGGTGTGGTCTTCCAATAAGAGATATGTCAGCACTCATCACTTGGATCTTGCATCATGCCCAAAAAAATTTGAAGCCCAAAATGTTCTCCACATGAGATTAACCTTACAATTTTTAAAAAAAATACATTATTTCAGGCAAATTTTCAGTCAGGAGAAATGTAAACTTTTGAAAAACATTGCTAAGAATTACATATTTTCATTCAAGCAGAATTCAAGGAGTACAAAGTCAAGATGCATTTCTGTAATTCTTCCTAGAAAATGAATTCGTTTAAAACCTACAAGAATGCCTGTATTCATAAAGCTATGACACACTCACCTGCCAAGCACCATGTTAGGGCATTTAATGCTATGAGTGTTTCCATACCCAGTATTTTCCAGAATCTGTTACATCTCTCAGGTTAATAGTGCCAAACTGTCTTCCTATACATACATCCATGTCAAAAGTAATTCACACTGTGGGTAGAGGGATGAAGAATTTTGCAAGGATTTGCCCAGATCTTTGCATGCAACTAGCTCTAAAAAACTTTACTTATAGGTCTCTGTTATATTTGGCTGCTATCAGAAAAAAAAATTAAATAAAAACCAGGTGTTGGGTTTTCTACAGGGGTTCCCAGTCAGTTTCCCGCAGATTCAGTGTACACAGATTAAAGGATTTCTTTCTTTGTAGCAGTTCAGTGACTGACAGGTCTCGAAAGGCCACTTCAGCTCAGCTTAAGTGAGCTCAAAGATTACCCTAATATTGCTGAGTGGCTGCTCCATGAATCAGAGAACACAGAGATGGACAAATACAACTTTGCAGTTTGTCACTTTTATCACACAAACCAAAGATACTAGAGCTGCAGTTGTTCCATTAAATTATATATGTTGGAAACTTACTACCTTCTGAAAATCTGCATAAACATTCTACACATGTTTTATAGAAAAACTGATGAAAAGCTTTTGTGGAATAGCTGAATAGCTTGGTAGAAAAAAGATATGCAGGCAAATTACTGATATAAGATAATGAGTTAGGAAATTATGATAAGAATGTTATCTGCTTTTCAAGGACAAACTGTCTGGAAATACAAACAAAAAATATTATTTTAGATGAGAGGCCCCTTAAGTAAGTTTTTTTTAAGACCTTCAGAATAAAAAAGTTACAATTTTTAAATTTAAGTACTCAGAAAAATATGGAGGATGTCAAAGAACACAACATATTGTAGTTCTTTTAAATGAAGGTTTATTTAAGCAGCACTTGAGTAAGGAGCTCCCTTTCCACTGGATTGAAACATTTAAATATACGAGTCAATTGGTTTTTAAATTTACCTAAAATATGCCTAAACAGCCAGAATGTATGTTAGAATACTAAAGCAGGTTTTTACTACTGCCCCAGGAATGACTTACTACAGCAGGAGGAAGTGTGTAACATTAAACTACCTGAAGATATTTCACTCTAAATATTTCTACAATGAACACTTCTGTATCATCACGTGATTCGTATCTACTGACAAGATTATGACACTCCTAGAAGGTGGGCAGAAATGTAGGGCTTTCATTTTAAATGTCTAAAAATCAAAATACTCTCCATCCAAAACCAACTAGTTGCACCTGCCTTTTGACAGAAGGAAACAGTTCAGATCTACCACTGCTTAAGAAACCCAACACACACTGCTTGAGCAGCTCTGGAGGTGCTTTGTTCTGCTGCTGAGCATATACTGGGATAATGGGTTAATGACAGCTTAAAATATTCAGATTGGCCATTTTTGGTATCTATCTGAATGCTGAAAAAAAGAGAGGTAAAAGTGTAGGGCAAATAAGGGCTTAAAGGTCCCCATTCAGGATGAAGCACATGATTTTTAGACATTTCAGTACATAAATTACAGAGTTACTTAGGTTTTCAGAACTTTGTCTAGAATCATGTCACATTCTCGCTGTAAAAAATCTCTTTTTTTACTCTTTCTGTAAAAGAGTCTCTGCTTTCTCCGAAGTGGCATTTTTCTGCTGAAGAAATACAGAGTTGGTGGTTCATTCTGGATCCTGTGCTGTGACAGTATTCTCGTTTCTTTCCCCTATCACTGTTGAAAATAATGCTACCACCCTTTTAGCACATTATTTCCAAATATCAACTGCCTTTACACAGAAGTTAATATATTTTCTATGGATTGTGTGTCAGATGCCTCCTCAAAAGACAAAGTAATTCCTTGTCAGCAATGGGATCTTACTCAGCATATGTCAATTTTATCTTATCACAGACATAAACATTAATGAATGTACAGACTTTTTGGAGAATCTTTTATTCATCTACAGTTGCTTTGTACTGAAACTTTCATTAGATTTCTTCATTGAAACATTGCCGACATGACCATATGAAAATTTGTCTTGCCCTTATTTTGAGGGAAATAGAAGGAGTCTGCAGAAACTGTTTAGTTCTGTTAGTATGTCAATAATGAATTCTCCTAAGAGGCAGAAGACTAGTGTAGCAGTGGATTTAAGCTAATGCAATAAAATATGTTTAGGCTCAAATTTGACTTGGATTCTGGGCACACAGAAAATGGGCTGCAATTATGTCATTCCTCAAGTGTCCTATATTTCCAGCCTGTGTATTATTAGGGCAGTTCATTCTTACTGTGAACCTTTTCCACATTACAAATTTAATCCCCTTGGTGGTGGAAGCTTTTAAGCACTGTAGAAGATCTTGTAAAATGTCAGTGTGGGGTACATCGTAGAAGTGAGACCTACCCATCATCAGTATTTCATGGTATACAGGATCTGCTTAGAAAGTACCTGTGGGAGTTAAGACTGATTTTCTATCATGTTTATTTCCTATGGAATTCCACAGAAATACAAATTTTCCTCAAGAATAACTTTGCTTCTTTTCAGCTCAAAGCTCTTGTCTGTATTCTGGTAATATAAATAGCTTCAACACATTATCTCCTGTTCTTCATGTCAGTGTACAAAGTCTGTGGGTGCTCCCACACAGATCCCGCCTGTGCTGGCAAGGGTGAGACTAGTGCTGAAGGCTTACCTGTCTCTTTTGCAAACAATAATCTCCAAAGTTAATTCTATCTTCATAATGCCTTTTTTTTTCCAGACCTATCTAAGGCATCTGTTAATCAGCTCACATGTTCATACAGCACTCCAAGCAGAAACTCTTACCTCTTTAAAATAAGGAAGTAATGGACTTATTTCTGAAAAACAGTACAAAAACGTTACGGCAAAGGATTTCAGACCCTGCTTTAGTTCTTTCTTTCTACTATATTCAGGAAGGTCTCTAGAAAGGTTCTGTTTTCCCACCTAGCACAATTATTCATTTCAAGTGAATGTCAGATGACTTAACCAGTGTCACCTGCTAAAATGGTATCACTCCTTTCCTGCTGACAATTGTCAGTATTCAGTTCTGGCCACTGGTTCCTTTCAAAAACTTTTAAAACTTTTTTAACTCCTGGCACTTTCTCCATGCATGTATATATATGAGATGTTACCACTTCTTGATTATTTCTGCATTCTGCAGGCTTTTCTTATTGGTAGAAAGCACAAGTGCTTCCATTTTTTTTTTTTTTTGCTGTTTAACCTACACAGCATCAGAACCCAATCTAACTGTCAGCTCTCTCTACTGGCTGGCTGCAGGAAAGCCTTTGAAGAGGAGAGACTGATAGCAATTAGCAGCAACCCACAGGTCTCTGTTCAAGAACTCACTTAGTTTTAATCCCTGAGGTGGATTAAACCTAAATAGTAAATTTCACCAAAAAAGAGGGGAAAAAAGAGTAATGTCTGACCACATGTGGCAATGTATGAAATATATATTAAATGAATAATCCATGTACTTTGTCAATGCAAGCCATGGCATAGGAAAAAAAGTGTTTTTCTCACTCAGTGGATCTGTGTAACATTTTGAGTTCTAACTGGTGTAAGCTTTCAAAGATCAGTAAACTGAAGGTTAAATGTTTATAAATGCTTATTAAATATAAAGCTTTTGCAGTGATGAAGTTCATTCTAACAGTTTAAGATTCAAAGAGCCTGAGTGGCTCCAATAATGTTAATGCCTTTATTGTGCTACTACTCTTGACACAAATTCACCCAGATGGTTTTCCTAAACCGCTTTAAAAAGCCACTCCTGTCTCACTTTCCTCTGCCCCCCAAACCCACACCAAATCCAGACCAAAACTTGCCACCAGCAGTTAAAAAAGTGCCCCTTGTCTTACAGATGAGAGGAGGCTCAAGCAATAGGGCTGTTCCAGGTGCTGGAAGGGGACATTGGCACAGCTGAGTGCACTTTACTTACTTGGCAAGAGCAGCAGGATCACACCATTAACATGAGCTCTCTAAACTTTTTCTTGCCCCTTTTGCTATATTTATGGTCCTTGTAATTTGGCCATCACCACATTACTACTCATCACTCTCCTGGACTAAGTTTCCCTCCTTTCTATGGTTCCAGTCATTATTCCAGAATTCTTTCTCTAAGGAAACAAAGATTTATTCTTCTATTTATTCTTCTATTAAAACTGTTATAAAAATTTATAGCTGCTCATGTCCCATATCAAACATCACTGCATGGTCACCATTTTGAATGCACAGACAAAAGTAAACACCCTTACTCAATGAGGTTTTTGCTCTGTTGTCTGTATAATACTCACCTATTATTCTACCTGGACCCCTTTTCACTTTAAATTGTGTCTCCCTCATAAGAAAAGGAAAAGAAAAAGCATTCAGAAGAGTTTAGCAGCATCATCAGCAACAGCAGTGACATCAACCATGGGCAAGGGAAAAATCCTTTGTTTTAATATATACCTACCCTATTAATGAGCTTGGTCTGAAGTCACATGTATTATGGATCATTCCTAATTTATATGTTATTTGACATTCAAAAGTAAGAGCTTTTGCCTTTGTCAAATTAGAAGCTTGCTTAAAAACTTAAATGATCAACTTTCAAGTGCCTTAAGGTAATTTGGGTGGTCAGAAATATTATTATACTTCATTAATTATCATGTATATACTACATTAATCAAGTAAATGCCTATCTGTATTTCTGCCTCGGGGGTTTCCCCCTGGCAACTGGGGTTCTTGGATTCAGCTTCTCTCGAGCCGTCCCGAGGTCCGTTCTCACCAGAACAGTTTCTGTCCTCGGCTTCCCAGAGTCAGTGTTTGACAGTCTGGGACAAAGCAGTTTTCCCAGCTAGCAGAATCTTCAGGTGACACAGGAAATAAATGCGAGAATCTGTGATCTTCCAGACAGGGTCTATTAGCTCCAAAAGCCCCTAATGGTCTCAGCACCTTTCTTCTATCCCCTACTCAAGGGTGGGGTTTACAGAAGGCTGG
>VYXD01006241.1:0-13144 GCA_013397195.1 Hylia prasina
AAAAAAAGAAAACCAAAACAAAACCAACCCACAACAAACAACAAAACCCAGAACACGCACAAGAACTTTCCATTGCCGTGGTTTATGTATTTCCTTTTGTACTTAGGGGAGGGGGCGACGTCCCCACCTTTGGGACCCCCTCCGTTCCCGGGGGCCCCGGCGCTGCACCCCGCCGTCCCCGCGCGGTGCCGGGGGATTAAGGGCCGGGCGGCCCCGGCGCTGCCGCGGCTCCGCCGAGCCAAGGAGGCCCCGATCAGACAGCCCGAGCGGCAGAGAGCAGGGAGACTGGCGCCAGCCGGCCCCTTTTGTTTATCTGACAGCTAAATATCAAGGCAATCACCGCCTCGCTGCCCTGCCTCCAACCCCCAGAGCTAAGACAAACAGTTTTGCTAAAAGAATGCCACTGTTATCATAAGTTCCTATCTTTTTTTTTTTTTTCCTTTCTTTCTCATGGCTCTGCCTTTATTTTCTCTGTACTTCTCTAATTCCAGAGTCTCCCCCTCCACCCTACTCCAGATATCCAATGGATTTTCTCAAACCAACTGGTAAGTGGACTTCTTTCAATGCAAGTGTAAGAGATAAAAAATGGCAAAACAGCCCCTTTATCGGGGAAAACAGTGCCCTGCCTTTGTCATACGTTTTTGTTTTGCTTTTGGGTTGCTTATGTGCTTCTGTGCCTCCTGTTACCCGCTGTAAGAATTAACGTATAATTTATCTAAGCCACCTTGTGCACAAAGTAGGATTTTAAAACTCTGGCAGGAAACTTCAGAAGGGATTGCAGTGCAGGGGCAGGCCTGTGCTGCTTGAGTCAGCCAGGAAAACCATAGGCTCCAGTTAGAAATAGCAGTGCTTCTGCACCCCTGGGTGGATTTTTAGGGATCCAGGCTGGGATCCGCCACAGCATCTCCCTGATGCCTGGAAATCCCTGTGAGCCTTGACAGATGGACTGGCTGGTTAGAAATCTAAGTTTTATGGGAGCCTAATCCTACCTCATCAGGTTGAAAAGAAAAAAAAAAAACGGAAAAGAGTTTGAAAAGTTACTTTTTAAGCCTTTTTAAATTTAACGGTCTTAGCCCCGCTGTGCATGCCTGTTGCTTGTAATTGAATGTCAGGGTGTCAGGGGAGAAGCCCATTTGAGGCTGGCACCAGCTCTTTTGCGGTTGTCTGCATAAACTCTTGGTTGGCAGCAGGCTCGCCGGGCGTGAGATAAATGAGGCTGGGAGAAGGAGGAGAGGTGGGGAGAGTCGGAAACACGAGGAGCTTGGGAGGAGCAGCTCCGGGCTTCCTGAGGATTAGTGGCTCTGGAGTGGGCCGGAGCACGGTGGTCTCTGCGGCCGCGTCCCGCGGTGGCGGCGGGCAGGGGAGGCGCGGCACTGCCGGGTGGCAGAGGCAGATACATGGGTATTCCTGAGGAGCAGTATCAGATCGGTGGTTTGGTTGGGGTTTGTTGGCCAAAAAAGAACAGTGTCTGTAAAATTACCTCTACTCTTCCGGAGTCTCGGGGCTAAAAGAAACCCCTGAGGCTGCTCTGGTGTGGTGGTGGGGGGGTCTGACCCTGCCAGCAGCTCCCTCGGAGGCTGGACTGTTGTTTTCCACTTCTGCAAACTCTTTGGGAACACTAGTAAGTCTTTTTTTTTTTTTTTTTTTTTTTCCTTTCGGAAATAAACAAAGCTGTTTAACAAACAGTCGGGTTGCAAAGCATGCACTATCTTTCCTTGGTGTGAAAAAACAGAAGATAAGGGCTTGTGAATGAAAGAGGGACATCGGGAGTAGGTTCAGCATCCAGAGCTCGTGCTGGGATGCAGAAGGGTTGTTCTGTAATACACTGAGGGTCTGCTGGGTCATGAAGCGTCATGGGTTTTGCAAAATTTTGACTGCATCCCTGGAGTGCTCCCCCAAAAGTTCCTATTTTTGCCTTTATGGCTTTTCTCTGCACTCATTGATGGTCCTGGCATGGGATGCAAAGGGATTTGGAGCTGCGGGACAGAAGGGTTAAAGCTTGGTTTTGGTTTCCTGTAAAGATGTTAGGATAAAATCTATTAGCAGGATTTAAGCATCCAATCTGCCTCGGCCAGGATCTCATTTTCAGTTAGCTGAATGATATATTTATTCATTAGCAAGTGTTGACATAAGGTAGCAAAATGTGTGTAAACAGAAAAGCCGCAGAACATGAATGTGCCATTTCGAAAGGAAAAGTTATTCCTATCGGCCAATAGGAAGTGATTAACGCTGCCCATCGGAAACACAGAAACAACTGGGTTACTCACCAAAAAGTCCTCCTTTTTTTCCTTTTTGAAAGAAAAATCCACTTGGCAGCTGAGCTCTGACTAACGGGGCTGTGACAGGCACCAGCGGAGCCTGGAAGTCTGTGGTGGCAGGTGGGTTTTGCAAGCTCAGGGTTTCTCAGCATTTCCTCTGCAGGGGGACTGAGGGTTTCCCATCCCAGCCTCGGTGCCATCTCCTGTGGCAGTTCCCCAGCTGCATGGTGAGAACTGTGGGAAGGTGTGAAGATGTTTTACCTGGCTGATGCCCGTCAACCATCTTCTCACCTGGGGCCTTGGGTGGGAACAGTCCCCGTGTTTAGGCTCTGCCAGTGCAGCTGTGAATCCAGCAGGAAATTCTGCTTTTCCATCAAGCATGATAGTGGTGGTAAAAGTGTTATAAGTGTTTAGTGCCATGTCTTGTAAGTGCTTCATATGGAGAGAGAGGCAGATAATAAACTTGGACTGGAGTGGGCTCTGGCAGAGGTCACCAGATCAGAGAATCAAAAACCAGTTTGTGTTGGAAGGAACCCTAAAGAGCATCTAGTCCAACCCTCCTGCAATGAGCAGGAACATCTTCAACTAGACCAGGTTGCTCCAAGTCCCATCCAGCCTGACTTAGAATGTTTCTGGGGTGGGGGATCTACCATCTCTCTGTGCATCCTGTGCCAGTGCCTCACCACTGCCATGATTAACCATTCCTCTTTTCAATATTGTCTAAATCTCTCTTAGCTTTTTGTTTTAAACCCTCAACCAATGGGGACTAAATTGGTTTTTCTGGTGGTGGTGGAGGTTGAGACAGGCTGCTTCAGAGGCTGGAGGAAAGTGGGGATGGACAAGGAGCTGGGAATCTGCTGCAGAAAAAGAAATGCCACATCAGGCTTTGTTGGTAGGATAGATCTGGTATTTGTGTACTTGTCGTAGAACAGAAAGGTCTGCCTTTGATGGCTGAGTTACCTGAGGGAGAGCTGTGGGTCAGCCTGGCTTGCTCATTCATAGAATCCTAGAATGGCTTGGGTTGGAACGACCTTAAACCTCATCTCGCTCCAAACCCTGCCTTGGGCAGCGACACCTTCCACTAGACCAGGTTGCTCCAGGCCACCTCCAGCCTGGTCTTGGACACCTCTAGGGATGGGGAGGACTTTTATCAAGGAGAGGACTTTCCCTCTTCCTCACATGGGACATTGACAGGGATAGATGATGGAAGTGTGTGGGCACTCAGCATTCCTGACGACCCTGCTGGAGCTGCCACTTTCAGCCGTGCTGAAAGTGAGGTGGGTAGTAGCACCCTCAAATACTTCAAGCAGATTTTTGACTCAGCTTTGAGTGGGACAAGGGGCTGCAAGTGGCTTTATTGTGCTCTTGGGTGACAGGTCTTGGTGGTGCTGGTGTATGGGAGTGCGGGGATCACACCGAGATGTGGCTGCGGGGCCGAATGCCCTCCTGTGGTGTCAGCTTTCAGGGGAGCTGGAGGTTTGGCAGCTCCCAGGAGCTATTTGACACCTTGCAAGGTTGGGCTGGTGGCCACAAGGAATAATTGTGTGTCTCCGCAATGGTTTCATGCTGTGGGAAGGCAGTGTTGGGAGGAGATTGATGTGCACCAGGCTCGGACAAACTCTGCTCCTGCGACCTCTCTGGGGCTGAAGGTAAAACGAGCCCCAGTGCTCGCTACTAACAAGAGTCCTGGTCACCTCTGTGGGCGGTAGGAGGAGTGCAACAATGACTCCAGCCACACACAGAGCAGAGACCCTGTGAGGGCTCTGCCGTCGGGCTCATCCCTCGCCCGACTCTCCTGGTTGGTGCAGAGTTGAGCTGCCCCAGCTCTGCATGGAAAAGGAGTTTAGGGGGTGATTCATGGATGAGGGGACTTGTCTTTTGGGTGATGGGACATGGGAAGGGAGCTGAGGAAGAAGTGTGGAAGCACATCCCCCCCATTGATACGGTTATGTATTTGAACTTTGGATAGGATTCTGTCCTGCCTGATGTGGTTACAGAACCTGGTCACATATGATCTCTACAGCAAAACAACAGGGAAAGGACCAGTTATGTCCCTTATGCACAGGAACTCCTCAGGGAGGTGTAGCTGCCGGCACAGGGAACCCAGGGCAGGGCAGAGTGGTTGGTCCAGCCTGTGTTCAGAAAGCATTTGTAGCTCAAGCAGTTGAAGCTATTGCAGGGGAATGGCAGGGTAATCTCTTGTGTGGACTAGATAGGGTTAAAAAAAGTAAAAAACACTATTTCTTTAAAGCATAGAAAGCACGACAAGGCATTTAGAGAGCGTATCATATACAGTATTTCACAAGTAAGTCTATTTCCTGTCTCCTCTATTGTTTTCAGTTTGATTAAGTATATCCTGTTAAACTGTATATTCCTGTTAGGGCTTTTACTTTACTCTGATAAAATGAGGTTATGCAGACAGGAATTTCTTATTCACTGGCGTTTCAGGGGTGGGATCTGGCAGAATTGCTTTATCAGTAGGAAGAAAATCATCTTGGCTCTCCTGGTGGTGGTCCTTGCTTTGGGATACAGATGTGAGCGAAATGAGGGCATAGAGAGCCCTCAATTTCGCTGATATCCGTGTCTCAAATTTGGTGAAACGCAGAGTCCCTGAGGACCAGAAGTTTGTGTGAACTTCACAGGTCCTCTCAGGCTTGTTCTTCAGCTTGCGGTCCCATGAGGTAGTGACCAAAAAGCTGGAGTTGGTGTGTAGGAGCAGGAGATTGGTGTGTAGGAGCAGGAGATAGGTGTTGGCTTCTGACTGTTGTCACCTGAAGAACAGGCTTAGGATAGGGAGGTCTACACCTTGATCTCCAGCACCTGCATGCATTGGGAGACACCTCTAATGCAGCAGCCAGTCTTACCCTGCCCTTTGGTGGTGCACGGAGGAGTAGGGCCAATTGCCCAGGAGGTGGCAATAAGGTGTGCCAGCAGCTGGTGGTGACAAAAATTGAGTGGGGCACCACAAACTCAGCCTGTTCACTGCAAAACGGCAGCAATGAGACGTTTCCCTTTCGGTTCCCATTTCGGTGAGTTACAGGTTTTGACTAAATTGGGTGCATAAAGCCACGACTCTAGCATTTTTGGAAGCTCGCTTACATCAGAACGGCGACAACCTTGATCTCCTTAGCCGGTGACTTGTCCAGAGAGGTGGCAGCCAGCCTGTAATTTCTGCCAGTCTATAATCAGCGCTGGCTGGTGATGAAGCACAGCCTTGACTGAGACAACGAGTTAGGGTGGATGCTTCTTGATGAACTACCGTCTCTGCACGGACAATTAGTAATCGCTTCCTGCTAAGCCCTTTGGAATGTGTGTTCTGCTTGGGGCGACGCTGGGAGCCTGCAAAGAACCACCTATATACTGACTTTTTTTTTCTTTTTTCCCCCCCCTTTTCCTCTGCTCCAGCAGATTGTCCAGACTCTGTGCCTTCCTCCACTGAAACAGGGGGAACTAATTGTCTAGCCCCTGGGGGGCTCTCAGGTAAGACATCTTTTGTTGATCTTGGCCGTGGGTTGTGGGTTGTGGGTCACTCGTGTTGGCTGAGGGTCCTGACAAAAGGTGAAGTGATGCTGGGGGAGTTTTGGGAATACACATCACTGAGAAGGACGTGTTGGGAGGGGGACTTGAGTTTCGGTTCAGTAGCAGCCGTGTACCGCTCTTGCAGAGGATGTGTTGAAATCCCAGACAAGCTTCTCCATCCCTGAATGCCTCTATTTCCTTTGAATTTCAGCCTTTTGCTCCATTCGTTTTTGGGCGAAGGCAGGAAAAGGCAAAAAGACTGAGGCTGGGGAAGGCTAAGCAATGTTGGTTGGCCATTCATTCAGGTGGATTATGGGAGCAGGTGCAGTCATACCTTAAAGAAGGATTTGGTGTCAAATCCTTGGCTTGGTGGTGGTGGCATCTCTTGTCCCTGGGATGAGAGCTCTGCTCAGATTTTGCTCCTGGTGAGGTCACCAACATCCCCCAGCTGATGCACAAGGCTCATGGTGCCTGGAGAGGAAAGATGGCCTGTGTTTTAATAGAGGATGTTGCAGAGAGTGTTGATGATGTTTTTGTATCCCTTCCTGATATATTCAACGATTTCCATTGTTTTCTTATTTGCCAACTCCTTCAACCTCCAGTTGCTATTACAGGATGGAGGCTTGTAAGGTAGTTTCTCCACTCCTCCTGGTGTTTGCATAGAGACATAGAGTGGTTTGGTTTGGAAAGGACCTTTGAAGGTCGTTCATTCCAACTCCCAATGCCATTTCCAAGGTGTGATATCTCCAGCACCTCATCTCCCACCCCAGGCCGGCCACCTCAGTGTCTCTACCAGGATTAAAGTGTGTGAAACCATGTACCTGCACGTACAGGCTGATGTTTGAAGGTGTTTGCCTTTGTGGGGTTGTCTCCTTGATTTATGATTTATTCATCACCCTGAAACTGGAATTCAGGATTAGGTTGTCCGCGGCTGCACGCGCACTCATGCATCTGCCCCTGCCTCTCTCCAGGAATTGCGTTTGGTGTGGATGTGATGTCTTTAAGTGAGCCTTGTTTGTTTTTCTTTGGGTGTAATATATACCCTGTCTGTTATTTGAGAGGGGAGCATATTGTTTGTTCAAAGGCCCTAATGAGAATTAATCAAACGAAGGGGGAGAGGGAACAGGAAAACTTGTTGCTGTTTGGGTTTTTTTTTTTCTTAAGGCAGAAGGATTTGCGTTTCTTTAGATTTTTTTTTACCATTGGAGCTTATAGCTTCAGGGAATTAAAAAAAAAGGGACTGTAGAAAGAAAAAAGACAAGAAGCAAAACAACACAATAAGGATGTTGTTAGATCTTTTTTCTTTTTTTTTTTTNAAAACGCATTTCCACCTGAAAGTACATTTTAAACTTACTTTATTCTATTGTTATTATTTCATTGGATTTTTTTTTTTTTGCCTGCCTTATCAAAGGTTCCCCCCGCCCCACGCCTGGAAACAGAACCTTTTTACGATCATTAACCGCTCTTTTTTCCTCCCCAAATGTAATTGTAGCCATTTAGTTTAATGAGGAGCTGATAGGAGAGTTGACTCTTGAAGGGATATGGTTAGCTACCCAAGCCCTGAATGCCTCCACATGAAAGAGCATTTGTTTTGAATTTGCTCTGATTTACTGGCATCTCCCTTCCGCGCGCAGAAGTGCAGCGCTGAAAATTCCCAACTGGAGAGACCCAGTCAAGAAAGGAAAATAAACGCACTTTGGAGCAATCCTCCAAAGCTCACTTTCTCCTCATTTTTTTTTCCTACCCCCTCCTGCATATTTGAGTTAGCAGAAGAGTGTGTTTGAAGAGGGCTTTAATGAGTTATTGGCAGGGTACATGGTGAGTGCTTTGGCTTGGTCTTATCTAGTTTGGGCAGATGGGGATCCATAATACCAGCTGGAGAATCCAGCATCCCTCATCCTTTCCAGACCAGGGCTGTACACTCTTCTTGAGTCTCCTTGATGAAAGGATGGCTTTAATAAAAGAAAAAAAATGCCAGTTTTGGTAGATTTGGAAACTGGAGTAGGTGGCCGAGGAAGAAGACACAGGTGATTGGTGGTAGTGGGTTCCTATAGCACCATAGGCTTTGGCCACCAGTGATGGGCAGTGGATGCTGGTGTAGTAGTGGTGTCCAAGGCNATTGATAACATCTCGTCTGGCAGCTCTGCTCCCGAAGGGAAGGCCGGAGGTGGGGGCTTGGGCTGCAGGAAATAACATGGCTCGTTCCTGGTGCCTCCCAAAGGGCCGCGGGAAGGGGACCCCTAGCTCAATTGAGCTTCTTCCCCATATGAAAACGCATTTCCACCTGAAAGTACATTTTAAACTTACTTTATTCTATTGTTATTATTTCATTGGATTTTTTTTTTTTTGCCTGCCTTATCAAANCGCACTTTGGAGCAATCCTCCAAAGCTCACTTTCTCCTCCTTTTTTTTTCCTACCCCCTCCTGCATATTTGAGTTAGCAGAAGAGTGTGTTTGAAGAGGGCTTTAATGAGTTATTGGCAGGGTACATGGCCAGCGCTTTGGCTTGGTCTTATCTGTGTTTGGGCAGGTAAGGACGGGTGACGCTGGGAGGAGAATCCAGCATCCCTGGTCCCCTCCAGACCTGTGTGTGTTGGATGTGCAGCTCCTTGATGAAAGGATGGTTTAAGAAAAGGGGAAAAAAAAAAAGTAATTATTTTGGTAATTTGGAAACTGGAGTGGGTGTGTGAGGAAAAAGATATCACAGGTGGTTGGTGGTGGTGGTGGTGGTGGGATCCTGCAGCACTGCAGCCTTTGGTCATTAGTGACTGTGTGGTGGATGGTGGTGTAGCAGCAGGGTCAGAAGGCTTGTTCGGATGTCTTAAAGAGCAAGATTTGGCAAGCAAGATCACTCTCAGCACTGAGAATTTGGGAATGAAGCCAGCCTGGGGTTCACAGCCACTCCATCAGGGGAATGCACGGAGGGGTTGAGAGGATGGTGGCAAGGGGAGCGTTGAAGGGGCTCAAAGTGAGCGTCCTTGCAGCTCTCTGTGAGGAGCCTTTGATGAGGAGGAGTCTCAGCTCAGCCACTGCTGGGGTCTGTCTCCTCCTGGGGCTGCAGGCAGTTGTGCTGATGGATACCAGAGGCTCTGGAGGATGTGTGGCGGGGGGAGCAGCACGGCCGGGGGATGTATGGGGAGTGTTTCCCCCTTGCCATAACTGCTCTGGCTGTTCTTTCCCCCCCTCCCTCTCATTCTGTTCTCCTTCGTGACCCAGGAGGGCAATCCTGGGTAGTCCTTCACACCATGCTGATGTCCTCTTCTCATCCCACCTCTGCTGTGTCTTCCTCAGCCATCCCATTCTCTGGCTGATGTACCCCTTGCTTCCCCCGAGGCGCTGGCTCTCGCCTCTGTATTCTTGGCTTTATTTGTTTTCTTATATCATCTTTATTTTTATCGGTGGTCAGCCTGTGGGTAGGTCAGGACTTCCTCGCTCACGTTTTCTCCCAGTGACATGGCTGTGCTCAGGTATTACTAGCCAGATCCTTTCTGTCCTCAGTGTGGTTAAAGAGCAAAAATATCCCATTGGAGATAAAAATAATTCCCGTAAATAGGAGACAGAGGGTGGTTTTCCTGTATTTTGAGCTGACTTGTTCTCAGCAGATGTGTTTGGTTGTGACTTCTTTCAAACTAGCAAAACCGTGCTTGGAGGGCTTGGAGGTGGCTGGCCCGTGGTTTGGTGGCGTCAGATTGGTGGGAGCCAAATTCCTGTATGACCCTTGGAGAGGCCCTGCTCCGAGGGTGGAAGTGAGCTGGTGGTGTTGGTGCTGGGTCTCCATGGAGCGTGATCCACCAGCGCTGGACATCTCTGTCCTGACCCCTGTGTGGCGTGGGGCTGGTGGTTCTCGGCTGGTGGAAGGTTGTGGTGTCCATGGTGGGTGAGAAGGTGGCTCTCTAGCAGGACAGGTGATTAGTGCTGGATCTGCTGGCAAAGCAAAGTTCTCAACAAGTCCAGAGCTTGTCCTCAGAGAGGGAGAGCAAGTTGAGCTGGCTTGCGTCCTTGCCACACCCACTGCTCTTTCATAGAGGTTGTTCCTAAAATACCAAACCTGAGAGGTTATCCAGATTTTGGCCCAATTCTGCTGATTTGCCCAAACTCTGGAAGCACCTCAGGGTTTCCAAGAGCCAGTGGATGTTGAGTGAGGATGCTTGGTGGGTGCTGGATCAAGGTTCTTCAAGCCTTGAGGCTGGGAAACCAACAAGGCTCTTCTGTAGCAGGCACAGACTCAGTTTCTCCCTTCCAACTCCACACCAAAAACGCAGGGAAGTAGACTTCCCCATGCTGGAAGAGCACTGGCATCATTCCCTGCTCTGGCTCTCTGTGCTGTGGGACCTTGTCTGGTTTAAGGGACCTCTTGGCTGATTGACATTTCATTCCAAAATTGCGGACAGGCCGGGAATGTTTCACTATGCCTCTGATCCCTGCTGGTATCTGCTTGACGGGGAAGAAGCACCTTGTCCAAATCCAGAGATATTTGCCCCCCAAAGCGGCTTCCCGTTGCTCTCCCCTCGCCCATGTAAACAGGATCCTGTGCTGTTTCTCCGCCAGAGCGCTGCCTGTGTTTTCCCGTTCCCCCTACTTCCACCTCCCTCCCCTACGGAGTTTATAACCTCCTGTGAAATGCCTTTATTTACAAATTGGCATCCTATTATAATCTGAAATTGAGACATCTTCCTGTGGAACTAGGATTGTATATTTGTCCCAGGGATAAACAATTGCTTGGGAATTTTTTTTTTCTTTAAGTCACTTATTTTTGGTTTATTTTTGGGCTTACGTCGTTTTAATTTTTTTTTTTAATTTGCTTTGAGCGTCACAGGGCGCTGCACCCTTTCTTTCCCAGCCTCACTGGGAGACGTGACCCCCTGCTCCTTGCTTGCCTAAAAACCACAGTCCAGTCCTGGAAAGGACAAGGTTATCAGGGGTTAATGCCAGGATGACAGCACTGGAGCCTCTGGAGCAGAGCAGGCTGCCTGCCAGACTAGGAGCCTCCCGGCTCGCCTCGCACATCATCTGACCGTGGCCGACTGGGAGGAGGGAGCTGGTGCTTGGCACCCACCCCGGGCTCTTGGCTTGGCCACCCGCTCTGGTTCCTTCAAGCCCTGGGAGGGCTTTTTTTTTTCTTCCCCCCCCCCGCTTTTTTTTTTTAAAGGGGGTTCTCACCCCATGGGGACCCTCCTGGGACAGAGCTGGGATCCTCCTCCCAGGTCCGGACGTTTAGCCAGATTAAAATCCTTCCAAAGCAAATAGAATCCATTTGATAATTACTTTTAAGTGCTCTAGAGCCTCTTGAGCCTTTCCTAGATACTCTTCTATGATGTGTTTTAAAAAAGAAATGATAGCAGAGGTGCTGCCCCCATTAGATAGTTTCAATCCATACCTGTACAGCTTCACTGAACCATTTTTCCAGATGCCAGTAGATTTTCCCAGCCAAACGGTGCCTTTGGAACAGCTGATGACAGAATGCAGAAGACCCCACAGCCAGCCGGTCCATCAGAGTGGGGATGGTGGTGGGAACAGTGATGGGGGACCATGATGGGGTCCCCTGCATTTTAATCCCACAACCTGGCGCTTTTTAGGGAAGAATGAGGCTAGGAAGGTGAATTTTGGAAGTTGAGTGTCAGTTCAAGCCGCGCTCTGCTCACAGTAGCCGCCCCGACGAGCGCCAGCAACTTGATCATTGGGGACATTTAAAACTCGATGGGACAAAAACACTCGTAGAGGAGCAGCCCCGGGCTGGCAGGGATGTGGGCTGCATCGTTTCCATCCCCACTGTCTGCCAGTGGGTATCACTTACACTAAAGGAACCAGTAACATTAGCCACATGCATTTCCCTGCCACGGGCATGGGGGGGGGGACGCCTGTTTCCAGCCACGTTGGCCAATGCCATAAACCTCCCCGCTGGCTTACAGCGGGGTGCAGCATGTTTTAGGGTGCCCAGGAGGAGGCTGTGTGTAGGGACCCCGTCCCCAGCCCTAGCTGTGCCCCAGCAGGGTGGCAGGCTGGGCGGCGGGTGGGTGCCAGCCCCTCCGCCGTCCCCCGCCAGCATGAATGACCCACGCCGCAGCCTGGCTGCCTGCCTACTGTCACAAAGGAGCTTCCTTCCCAGTTTATTTTCAGCGCTGGGATATTATTAACCGCTGAGGCACAGTCTCTGCTCCAACCACCCTCGCTTTTTGCCTAAATCGCTTTGTTTTCGCCCGCCGCCGGCGTGCCGGCGTGGCCGTGGTGCCGCCGGGGTACCGGCTGCGTCACGGCTGCTGTTGAGGAACAGAGGGCACGGAGGAGCCTGATCCTGCACGGGGCTGAGGGGCGGGCAAGGGAAGGAGCTCGGCGGCTCACAGGATTTCCGCCTGCTGTCTTTGGATTAGCCCCTGGGGTTTTTATTCTTTTTTTTTTTCTCTCTTTTTTTTTTCCCCCTCTATTCTTCAACTTCTTTTAATAAGCGCAGCATCTTGGGTGTTGCTGTCTGCCTCTTTCGCTTACATTATTTTATTCCTCTCTTTTTTTTATTATTTTGGCATTTGCCCTTCCAATTTCTTTTCCTGCTTTCCCTCTTTTTTTCTTCTGTTTTCTTTCCTCTGCTTTTTCTCCTTCTTTTCTTCCTTCGTTTTCTCCTTCTTCTTCTCCTTTTTCAATTTTCCTTCTTTACTTTTTTCTTCTGTTTGTTTTTCTACTTGTTTTCTCTGTTCTTCCTGTTTTCCATCTCCTTGTTTCCCTTCTTCTTTTATTTTCTTTCTTAATCCAAGGAAAGAGTATTTTCTGGGCAAGCATTGCAGGGATTTTCCATCCCCATCCAGGGGAGCTTGGATCACCTGTGCACAGACCTGCTGTCACCCTTCAGGGGGGGTTCTTTGCCCATGGGCTCAAGCCACCAGTTCCAAAAAGCTGTTTCCAGGGTGTTTTGTGCTGCTGGGGATGTGATGTGGTGTTTGCTAACAGACAGCAAACTCGCATTTCTTTTTTATTTTCTTTTTTATTTTTCCCCTGTTTTTTTTTTTCCCCCCCTCCTTTCTTTTGGGTTACCATTTAAATACGTGATGATAACTTTCACCCTGTTAATTAACAGGAAACATTGGGACAAGACAGGAAATTACATCAGTCTTTTATGAGGAAAGAGCCAAGAAAAAAAAAATTGCAAGAAAACATAGTTATTAGTGAAAGGAAAGAAAGTGCCAGGGGAGGGAAAAGAAAGAAAAGGAGAAAAAAGGAGGAAAAAACACCATCTCATAGGCCCTGCTTTTTCAAGGGAGGTTGCTCCAGTACTTGATTTTATTTTTGTTATGTTGAAAAATATTTGACTAGCAGGGTCACCTATGCTTGAGCGCGACGGTCCAGCTTCCCGAGGAATTTTTTTTTTATTATTATTT
>VYXD01006243.1:0-33475 GCA_013397195.1 Hylia prasina
TTGTGCACATCAGCCCCACCATCCACTCCCTGCAGCCGGTGAAACCCAGCAGTCGTGGCCCATAAAAGCACAGTTGGAATTCCAGCATTCCATTTGATTTTGTGAAGCATCTTTCCCCGTCCTCATCCTCAGAGGTGGCTGCAGCTCGTTTTGCCTGGTTTATTCCATCTGACTCTGTTTTATGGGAGAGAGAGCAGCTCCCCCAGGCTGGGGAAGTTTCCAGGGAATTTTTCTTCTCTCCCAGATGACGTTGGGCACCTTTAGCCCCAGTGAACGTGCTGGATTTGCAGGGACTTTTATCCCTGCCAGAAAGGCGGGAAAACTGCAATATCCTTAGGAAAAACACCCCAGAGCTAAGATGGGAAGGTGTAATTCCAAAACCAGCATGAGAGGAGTGCACTGCCAGGGCAGAGAGAGGTGAACTGCCGTGGCTGGAAGGAAACAGCTCCATCCCCACTCCTGTGCTCCCCAGAAATCCTGTCCTCTCTCAGTAGGGAAAAAAAACCAGCCCAAGCACATCTTGAGCCCTCCCAACACGGTCAGCAGGGAAATTTTGGCTCCACACCAACATAACAGAACCAATAATGAGATTATTCTCTTCCATCAGGTGTAAATTCCCCTCTCATAACGATGTTTACGTCTTATTTTGTGTATTTTGCAGCTCCTTGTCCTGTCGTCACAAACTGGTGCTTTTCTGTTGCATTTATCCATGGAATTATTTGAGATTACAATCCTATGCCGTGTATTTATGCGTGGCACCCTGTGGTTCCTCCTTTGTGTAACCCAGAGCATTCCAGTTGTGGCTGTGCTGTCCATCACAGCTGGATTCCATTCCCACAGGGAACTGAGTAATCACTCGTCTCCTTCCATGGATTGTATGAGCAAAAAAAATTCCTGATCCAGCTGGAAAAGGAGAAGGAAAACTGCTTCATTTACCTGGTATTAATTCCATACATTCATTTTTTTTTCTCTGTGAGGCTAGAGCAGACTGTGTTGTTAGACCAAATAAACTCCATCTCATTAAGTGACACTAAAATGAGGTGAAAAAAGGTCATTGAAACAATGATTCCCCACATTTGTGTGGGTTTTCTCCCAAACAATTCCTTCCCGAGGGCAATAAGGATCTGCAAAGAGTTGTTCTTCCCTTTTATTGGATATTCACTTATCTTCTGTGCTTGCTTAAACTCACAGGACAAATTAATGCGGGAAAAAAAAGGTTATTTTGTGATTATATTGTGAAGTACACACTCATTGTTATTTAGGAAGGAATTTCTCCCTGGGAGGGTGGGGAGGGGCTGGGATGGAATTCCCAGAGCAGCTGTGGCTGTCCCTGGATCCCTGGCAGTGCCCGAGGCCAGGCTGGGATAATCTGGGACAGTGGGAGGTGTCCCTGCCATGGCAGGGGTGGAAATGGATCTTTAATGTCCTTCCCATCCCAAACCAGTCTGGGGTTCTGTCATTTTTAGCAATCCAGACTGAAATGTGGCCTGGATCCCCAGTACTCCCAGAGCAGGGCAATCCCAGGGACTTGGACAGAGTTCTTTGAGTTTCAGGCATTTGAGAAAGTCTTTGTATTTTTAATTTTTATTAGTAATCACATCCCTCCTTAGTAAGCCAAAAGTAGGAAAAAAAAGTCAGCAATTCCTCCTTCTGTTCCAGTGAAACTCTTCATTCCCCAGGAACTTTGAGAGACTTTTTCCTTTGCTTAACCCCCCCCAAAAAAATAAATAAATAAAACTTAATTGGAAATGACAAGAGGAAAATGATCCAGCTGAATGCTTTGATAAGCAATCAAGGCTTAATAGATTAGAAAATATAATTAATTACTTAATTATACTCAAAGTGGTTGTTGTTGGGAGATTGTTCAGTGAAAATCCATTGTTGGGTGGGAGGATGTGCCCGTGGAACGAATGAGGCTGCAGGAAGCCTTTGCTGCTGGCAGGGGCTCCTGGGGGGCAGAGGAGCAGTTCCATGGTCTGATGGCACAAATTCCAAAGGTTTCAGGGCAGGAGATTCCCCCAGAGGGTGCTGGGCACTGCGGGGCACCCCAGGGAATGGGCACGGCCCCGAGGCTCCAGGAGCTCCAGGAGCTCCCAGGACAGGGAGGGAGTGTTGAGGGCTCTCAGCAGAGCCAGGGGCTCACTCTGATCCCTCTGGGGGCTCCCAAAGCCAGGATATTCCAGGATTCGGTGTCTCCAAGCAGTCACAGGTTCTTAGCTTTGGTGATGTGACGCCACAGCGTCCCTGGGCAGGCTCTCCCTTGTGAACAGGAGAATAAAACATCACCTGAACCCGGACCCAAACCATAACCCCAACCATAACCATGAGCACAACCATAACCTAACCATAACCCTAACCCTAACCATAACCATGAGCACAACCATAACCCCAACCATAACCATGAGCACAACCATAAACGCAACCATAACCCCAACCATAACCATGAGCACAACCAAACCCTAACCATAACCCAAACCATAACCATAACCATAACCATGAGCACAACNCCCTAACCATAACCCTAACCCTAACCATAACCATAACCATGAGCACAACCATAACCCTAACAATAACCAAAACCTGGAATGAGCTGGAACAGGCTGGAATGAGCTGGAATAGGCTGAAATAGGCTGGAATGGGCCGGAATAGACTGAAACAGGCTGGAATGAGCAGGAATAGGCTGGAACTAGAAGGAATAGCCTGGAATAGGCTGGAACAGGCTGGAATGAGCAGGAAAAGGCTGGAATAGGCTAGAACATGCTGGAATTAGCTAAAACATGCTGGAATGAGCTGAAACAGGCTGGAATGAGCTGGAACAGGCTGGAATGAGCTAGAACAGGCTGGAATGAGCTAGAACAGACTGGAATGAGCTGGAACAGGCTGGAATGAGCTGGAACAGGCTGGGATGAGCTGGAACAGGCTGGGATGAGCTGGAAGAGGCTGGAATGAGCTGGAACAGGCTGGGATGAGCTGGAACAGGCTGGAATGAGCTGCTGACAGCTTGGCAATGCCCCGTGGCTGCTGTGACACTTGGCGATGCTCCCCAGCACCAAGGGGCTCCCTCTGCTTCCCTTAATTGTGCTCGGGTTTTGTTCTCCTGCTTCCTGCCTGTGCTGCCTCTGGAATTGTGTTCTTGGCTCCTAAATCTGAGAGGAGAAACACTTTCCTCCAGGAGCTGGGCCAGGCAGGAGCTGCAGCTTTTGTGTTTGGTGCCTTTGGAGCTTCCCTGCTCCAACAGCTCTTAAACAACCCCCAAAATCTGGTGACTCCATGGAAGGGATGTGGGACCTTTGATGTAACTCCTGAAAATAGAAAAGATACAGAACTATTTAATAAAACAAAGATACAAATTGAGGAAAAAAAATATACAGATTCAGAAAAACAAAGATACAGACTCAAAAAACACTCATCGTTCCCTAGCAGTCTTTGTACACCGAGAAATAAAATAATTTCTAGGATAACAACAACCTTGACAGAGTAAGTGTGTTACTGGCTCCTAAATCCAAGGAGAAGCACTTCCCCCAGGAGCTGGGCCAGGCAGGAGCTGCAGCTTTTGTGTTTGGTGCCTTTGGAGCTTCCCTGCTCCAACAGCTCTTAAACAACCCCCAAAATCTGGTGACTCCATGGAAGGGATGTGGGACCTTTGATGTAACTCCTGAAAATAAGAAAGATGCAGAACTAGTGGAAAAAAACAAAGACACAGGACAGTTGAAGAGAGTTTCTGTTTTTATCCAACTGTTTATCCATTCCAGAATCTTCCTGGCAAGGGTTAAAGGAAAGGCTTCACATGGCTCTGGTTTTGGAATAAAATCACAAATCAGCAAATCCCACCTGGAGGGTTTTAGAGGGGTTTGAGGTGTAGAAACCTCATGGATGAGACCACCCTGAGCTGCAGACAGGAGCTGCATCTGTGCTGTTATTCCCTAGAGAGCAACTTCTCGTTGATAAAAGGATTCTGTGGCTTCTCATCTTGGCTTTGGGGCTGTTTGATGTGGCCCTGACATCTGGAACACATCCTGGTCACTTCTGTTGTGCCTGATCCTCAGGGCAGCTCCTTGTGCTGCCCTCAGACAGCTCCAGATTTAAGCAGGAATCACGAGACCTTTGAATAGTTTGGAGCACAGATTCAAGGTGGCCTTGAATTTTCAAGTAACGCCCCCCAAAATTTCACCCAGCTTGTTTTAATTTCACAGGAGTTCTGGAAAAAAAAAGAAAAATAATAATTCTGATATTCCAAAAATGCACTGCACATTTTTCTGTCCGGGCCATATTTCCCTGGAAGAACCTGTGAGCTCCTAATGGTGGGAATAACTTTCCCATAGGTTGAAATAGGTGACTGGTTCGGGTTTATTTCCTGAAAAACACATTTCCCATCTATACAGTAAATGAACTAAAGGCAGCTATAAGGAATTGTTGACTCACCAGCTTTAGCTACAGAGGAGGAGAAATTCCTTGGAACTGCACAATAAAACTTCAGGAGCACCAAATTAGTCATGTTTTGCCTCATTGACACAGAGTATTTTCCAGCCAAAGTTTTCCTTGGGGAGCTCTCCTTGCCTGGCTCAGGAATCCAGGGCTCCAGGTTAAATCTCCATCCAAGTGGGCAGCAGGAAGGTCCAGCCTGGGCAATTCCATCCCTCTCCCCATTGTTCGGTAGGGAATAGAGGACTGGATTTCCTCTGGGGTGGTTCAAGCTGTTGCCACACGGAGGAGGCAGCAGAAAGTGAAAGGAGGCATCTCAGTGAAATCTTAGATTCCGTGACCTGAGGTCAATCCCTGGGAGGATTGACGGATCCATCCCTGGATCCCGTGGTACCAGCAGGAAAAGGGTTGCTCCAAAATGTTGTTCTCCTTCCCAGCCACTGCCAGCCACACATTTGCTGCTCCCTATGCTCTGCTGGGGCTGCTGCTGGATGTGGCACTTGGAAAAGTGTCCATGGATCTCAGCCTTTGGAAAGGCTTCACATCAATTCTCTTCCACTTGCATTAAACTGCCAATCTCCATTAATGCCTCAAACCTAAAAGCTCTTTCTGGGGTTGTTTAGGGGGCTTGGGCTGCAGTTTCTTTGCTCATTTTTTTTCTTCCTTGAGTTTGGATCAAGTCCTGGCTGGAAGAATTCAGGGAAAAATAAAAGAGTAGAAACCTCATTCCCAAGTTCTGGATTAATTTGTGAAAGATGGGGATAAAAGAGGGGAGAGTGTTAATCTGGGGTCCAGACGAGGGAAGGGGGTCTGTGAAGGACAGAGGGACACCCAGGTGAAGGAGCTGGGGGACAGCTGGGAGGTTTGGGGTCAGCGTGGGATCCGACAACATCAAAAGAACACAAATTAACGGGAAGCAGCTTTTGGTGGGAGGCAAACAGTTGGTGGGAATGAGCCGAGCTCGGTGGGGTCAGATCTGCCTTTGAAGATAAGAGCTCAGCTACTGCAGCTGTGCTCCAAACCCTCCCAAACCCTCCCTGCTGCTGGATTCCGGGGTGCACAGCACAGCTGAAAGAGTTTTAGGCACGAAATTGCCAATTCTGCACTCGGTTGCATCATCCTGTTCACGTCCACTTGGGTTTGGGGACGATGGTGCCAGGACACACCAGTCCCCTCCTTCCTCACCCACCCACCTGTTTTAACATGGGGTTTGTAGGGAAATGCCCGTGGCATTCCCAAAGAAGCACCCAGGCTTTGGGATAAACAGCCTTTCCGGGGGGGTTGGCATTTAATAACCAATATTAAAAATCAGCTCTGGGAAGCCAAGATCAGTTTCCATGGCAAAGAGCAGAGGAAGGCAGCGAGGCTGCTTGGAGTTTGGGAAAAAAGGGATTGGAGAGGAGAGGGGAAGGTGCTGGGGCTGGGTTTTACTGCTCACACCGTTTCCCAGCACTGGGATGTGGAGGCATCACATCTGCAGGATGGAAATTTGATACATCCAAATGTGCACCGTGATCAGGGAATCATGGAATGAGTCGGGGTGGAAGGACATCATTAAAGCCCACCCAGTTCCCTCCCTGTGGGCAGGGACACCTCCCACTGTCCCAGGGTGCTCCAGGAACAATTCCAGGGATCCAGGGGCAGCCACAGCTCCTCTGGGAATTCCATCCCAGCCCCTCCCCACCCTCCCAGGGGAGAATTCCTGTGTAAATCAGAAGGAAGTCTACAGCCATCGACTGAATTAACAGAACTAAAAGCAGTGTAAGCCCCAAATCTTCTACTTGTGTGTCTAGAGAATAATATCCATCTGTTTTCCATATTTATATGGAAACAGGCTCAGTTATGTGTTTCTAGTTTCCCAGTTCCATAAAAGTTAAGGATTTAAGGCAGTTGTTGCTGGTTCTAACACAATTAAGCACTGATGAGATCCAAGCTACACAGAACAACCTCGATGAGAAAGTGAAAAACCCAGAGAAGTTTTTTCTGACCCAAGTTTGTGGTGCCAGTTCCCCACCCCGAGCTGTTTCCATGGGTTGGATGGAACCATTAAAGATGTTAATCCTGGAGGGATCCAGCTCCTCCATCTGCAGTGGACACAGATCAGCAGCAGGGCTAAAATTCACATTAATGACTTAAAATATATATATATAATCTGAACAGCCTCCTTTAACCACAGACTTCCAAAAACTTTCAGGTGACTCAAACATATTATTACAGGAATTTCTGGGATTTCCAGAAGTGTTCCAGGAGGCTGGGATCCAACTCCCTTAATTTTCCCCCAATTTTCACCTCTGTTTCACAGTTTTGAAAGTCAGCAGATGATTCAGCTTCCATCTTTAGCCAGCTGAATATCCCAGTTCCCCACGTTTTCCTCGTGACTTTTTAAAAGTTGAGGAAAGAGGAAAAACACCCAACCTCTGGAAAGAGCCTGAAATAGAGGCAGCCCCAGGGTTGTTTCTAGGCAGTGTCTTGGCCAAAACCATCCATCAGCAGCAGGCCTGGGAAGCATTTTCCAGGTGTTTTATCCCCCCCCAAAAAAATCAGCTTGAAAAAGCTGGAACTTTTTAGGATTTTATACAAGGGAGCCAAATTTCCCTGAAACCAACGAGTCTTGAAAGTTCTGTGATTAAAAAAAACCTCGGTTTTTATACTGATAAGGGAGTTTAAAAATGAACAAACCAACAGATAACTCACCTAGAAGAAAACTTCCTGAAATTTACTGCTGCTTAAAAGCTTCTTGAAAAGTTGCCTTTTAAAGGAACAAAGGTAGTAATTCCAAAATCAGGTTTAAGCTTCCCAAGGCTTCTGCAGGATTTGAAAATATGGACTCGGGACAGGGGAAATAAGAAGAAATTCACCTTTACCCAAAATAAAACAGGAGAGGCAGAATTGCTGTTAGGGACAGATTTAAGGAAATGGGTTTTCCTTGGGGAGACCAAACAAAGAGCAGTGTGGGACTAAATGACACCAAGGTTTTTTTAGGAACAGGGAATTCTCTCAGCTTCCCACAACAGCTCCGAGAGGGGAGTTACCAATAGCCAGAGTTTCCTTGTGGCACGAGTGAAGAGAATTCCTATTAATGCAACCCACAGGGCAAAAAGCCTCTGTAAAAATGTCCTCATTTCTCTGTTGTCACCCTGAATTTCTACAGCCTTCTGAGAATTTTTAAAGCCTTCTGAGAATCTCTGGAGTTTTCTAACTTTTCTAAAACTTTTCCAATGTTTACATGTGGAAGTGGAGTCTTTCAAGGCCTTTGTAGGAAAAACAATCTCTGTTTACATTCCTCTCTCAAGGAGAGACCTTTGATGGACTTTTGTCTGTGCCAGTGTGGATGGAGAGGTGGCAACTTCTCCCTCCAGCCCAGGGGCAGTCCCTGGAAAACTATAAAAACCTTAACTGTGAATAAACTTTCTCTCTTTCCTGCCTTTGGAGCTCACTTTGTGTGCTGAGCCTTCACTCCGTGTCCTGTTGTGACACCCTGTTCAGGATGCAAGAGCTCTTCCCTACACCAAGCCGTGGAATTCCTGCTGTTCCCTGGGCTGGATGATGTGCTCAGGCTCTCAGTGCCACAAAACTCGTTATGTAAATTAGTAAACACCTCTGATTTACCTGGGGAAATGGTGGGGGTGCTCCAAGAAGTGGTTCTCAGTTTCCTTCAGTGATGCTGCATCTTTTATTTGCCTATAAATAAATCACCAAAGGCCAAGGGGGATGAAGTACGTGGTGGAGTGCCCATCCCTGGGGGAGGTGGCACTTGGGGACACGGCCAGAGGTCTCCCTGGCAGTGCTGGGAGTGCTGGGATCACTCCCTGGAAGAGAAGATTGGAGTGTAAGGGGATTGAAGGTGTTGGAGAGGAGCCAGAGGAGGGGCAGGAGGGTTGGGAAGGGGCTGGAGCAGCCTGGAGGAGCAGCTGGGGGCACTGGGGCTGTTCTGCAGGAGGGGCAGCTCCTGCCTCTGCCCTCTGTGACAGGGAGCAGCACCCAGGGAACGCCTGGAGCTGGGCAAGGGCAGGGTCAGGCTGCCGATCAGGATCACGGAATGCCCTGAGCTGGGAGGGACCCACAAGGATCATCCAGACCAGCTCCTGCCCCTCCACAGACACCCCAAAATCCCATCCCTGGGAGCGCTGTCCAAATGTAGCCCTGGTTCCAGGCCTGAGCTGCTTTGGTTTTGCTGAAATTCTTTTCCCAGGGAAGTTCTGTAAACAGGAGGAATGTTTTTGTAACTGTACCTGTGTTGTTCATTCCTTCTGACAGGAGGGACTTCTTCTGGTTTGACCAATGTGATTGAAATGTTTGCCTTTGTTTCACCAATCACACTGGTCTGTGTAAAACAGTGTATAAGGGAGACACATCCCAAAATAGAGTCATTTTTTAACCTTCTGATTCTCGGGGTGTGTGTCATTGTGGTGTAAAACAGCGACAGTCCAAATGCTCCTGGAGCTCTGGCAGCCTCGGGGCCAGGACCATCCCCTTGTTCAGTGCCTGAGCCCCTCTGGGGGAAGAACCTTTTCCTGATCTTCACCTAAACCTCCCCTGGCACAGCTCCAGCCTTTCCCTGGATCCTGTCCCTCACTCCAGAGGGTGCTGGCACTGCCCAGGGAATGGGCACGGCCCCGGGGCTGCCAGAGCTCCAGGAGAGTTTGGACACCACTCCCAGGGATGCCCAGGGTGGGATTTTGAGGTGTCTGTGCGGGGCCAGGAGCTGGATCAATGATCCCTGTGGATCCCTCCCAGCTCAGGTTATTCCATGATTTTATGAGTGTCAATCCTCCAGCACAAGAAGTCTGCACACGCAGATTCCAGCTGTCGTTTGTGTCACCCAGTCACAGCAGAGCCCTGGAGAAGAACATCTGGAAGGATGTACAGACACAGACATGCACTTCATTATTTCCCTTTTGTACTGATACCCCGGCAAAAGGGGGAAAACCATCCCTCAAAGCTCACGCCCTCATCTGTCAGCCCCAAACCATCTGGTGGAGTCTCCAGAGCCACGGTTGATCACCCTCCCCTCCAACCTGCAGCTGTTTGCTTTCCAATAGATAAATATGTGCTTAAATAACACGTCCTACCTAAGCCTGTCCTTTCTCCTTTTTTTTTTTTTTTAAATCTTCCCTTTGACAACCGAATGTTTCCATCATGCCCAGTGAACCTCTTGGAGCCTGCCCCCTTCCTGCTCCCCGTGCACACGAGGGCTGCATTTCCTCAGCCTCGCCTTCCGCAGGCAGCGCTGCAGCTGCTCATTATTCCCAGCACTTGCTGCAAGAGACTCATTTCCAGCAGATCATTTTTTTCCCCTTTACAAGTCCATAAAGCTGTTCTCGTTGCTGCCCACAAAGCCCCCGGTGGATCAGGGCTGTCAGGGAGTGCTGGGAGCTTTGTTCTGCTTTCAAAGGGCGCCGGGGCTGTCAATGGCACGGTCCCTATTTTCTTTTTTTTTTTTTTCCCCGTGGAAAGGGAATGGCTTCATCCCATTGTGCTGGGCTGCAGGGAGGGTTTGAAGCTGAACTCACTCCAGACCTGCAGCACAAAGAGGGAAAGGGGGATCGGGTCAGGCACCGTACAGCTGGGCAGCAGCACTTTGCAGGACTTCGTCACTCCCCGTCCCTCGTCCTGCCGCGGTGACATCGTTGTGATACAGAGATGAAGGCTCCAAGGCTCTTCCTCAGGCTGGTCACAGTCCCTGCAGGTCTTGGGCCTTCCTGGGCATCTTTTGAACCTAAAGAATTAGAGATCCTTAGTTCTGTAAGCGTGACCTTTTTGTGCCAAATTTAACTAAACTGTCGTCCATCGCAGGGTGGGTGTTGTGGATTCTGGGGGAGCAGCAGGGTCTGTTCTGCTGCTCTGGGACCCTGATTGGTGTCAATCCTCANATGCTGGGGGAGCAGCGGGGTCTGTTCTGCTGCTCTGGGAGCTCATGGGAGCCCATTTGATGTCAATCTTTGCAGAGTGGATGTTGTGGATTCTGGGGGAGCAGCAGGGTCTGTTCTGCTGCTCTGGGACCCTGATTGGTGTCAATCCTCACTGGGTGGATGTTGTGGATGCTGGGGTACCAGCAAGGCCTTTCTTAAGAGTTTCTGGGAGCCTGTTTGGTGCCAGTCCTCACAGGGTGGATGTTGTGGATTCCAGGGGAGCAGCAGGGTCTGTTCTGCTGCTCTGGGACCCTGATTGGTGTCAATCCTCACTGGGTGGATGTTGTGGATGCTGGGGTACCAGCAAGGCCTTTCTTAAGAGTTTCTGGGAGCCTGTTTGGTGCCAGTCCTCACAGGGTGGATGTTGTGGATTCCAGGGGAGCAGCAGGGTCTGTTCTTGAGGGTTTCTGGGAGCCTATTTGGTGCCAGTCCTCACTGGATGGATGTTGTGGAGTCCAGGGGAGCAGCAAGACCTGTTCTGCTGCTCTGAGAGTTCCTGGGAGCCCATTTGATGTCAATCTTTGCAGAGTGGATGTTGTGGATGCTGGGAGAGCAGCAGGGTCTGTTCTGCTGCTCTGGGAGCTCATGGGAGCCCATTTGATGTCAATCTTTGCAGAGTGGATGTTGTGGATGCTGGGAGAGCAGCAGGGTCTGTTCTGCTGCTCTGGGAGCTCATGGGAGCCCATTTGATGTCAATCTTTGCAGAGTGGATGTTGTGGATGCTGGGAGAGCAGCAGGGTCTGTTCTGCTGCTCTGGGAGCTCATGGGAGCCCATTTGATGTCAATCCTCACTGGGTGGATGTGGTGGATTCTGGGGGAGCAGCAAGGCCCGTTCTTAAGAGTTTCTGGGAGCCCATTTGGTGCCAGTCCTCACTGGATGGATGTTGTGGTTCCTGGGAGAGCAGCAGGGTCTGTTCTGCTGCTCTGGGAGTTGCTGTGAGCCAGTATGGTGTAAATCCTCTCAGGGTGGATGTTGTGGATTCTAGGGGAGCAGCAGGGTCTGTTCTGCCGCTCTGGGAGTTTCTGGGAGCCTGTTTGGTGTCAGTCCTCTCGGGGTGGATGTGTGGACACCATGTACTCACCACCAGCTCTGCAGATCTGCTCCTCCTGGGCTGCCTCCACTCCCAAACACACACACGGAGCCGCCGTGGCCGCATGACGAGGGGAGTCATTTGGGGATAAAAGCTCTGTATTCATGTATTTAGCTCGTGGAAAAATCTGTCCCTCAATCTGTGCGAGATCTTTTTCTTGTTTGCTATTTTCCTTTCTCCCACCCTTCATCTGTCACTCCTGTCTGGAGTACAAGCTCTGCAGGGCAAGGGCTCGCCGAGCGCACGAGCGTCGGGTACCAAGAGCAGCTCCAGCTCCTGGCGAGGCCCCTGGGCACAGCAAACAGCAGATTTTGGAGGGTGAGAGGTTTATTTATCTTTAGATTTCTTCTCTCAAGGTGTTTCGCCCTCGTGCAGGCAGGGAGCAGGTCAGGATGGCACCTGGATCTTACCGGTGAAGCAGGCACTGGGAGTTTGTTCCAGTGGGTGTAGAGCCAGGAAAGGGAAAGAAATTCCTCCCTGTGAGGGAGGGAAGGAGCTGGGATGGAATTCCCAGAGGAGCTGTGGCTGCCCCTGGATCCCTGGCAGTGTCCAAGGCCACACTGGACAAGACCTGGGGCAGACTCGTCCAGGAAAGTTGTCCCTGCCCGTGTCAGAGATGAGCTTTAAGGTCCCTCCCAACCCAACCCCCCCCAGGATTCTGGGATTATCCCATGCAGGGGCTGTTAACAGCTGCAGCCCCATGTTCCACCAAGGAAAACTGCACTCTGAAAAGTGGGATTCCCTGTTGGCTGATCCCTTTGGACACACTGGCACTGCCTTGCCCAGACAGAACCAGCTTAGAAAACACCAGAGAGGCTGGAACCCCTTCGGTTTGGGAGAGAGCTTGTTCAGGGGAGCTGTTCTCACTGACACGAGCAGCAGATATTCCCAAACCCGGCTCCCAGGGCAGATTTTACTCTCCTGAAGGATTTTTTTTGTTGTTGTTTTGCACCTTTTCCTTTCCACCATCAGGCTGTGCCTGACCCCAGCACCGCCCCGAGAGGGCAGCGGCCGCTTTTGCTCATTAATGCTGGAGGTGTCGGGCTGGGAACGAGCGGCTTTGCCCGGCTTCGGCGGAGCCCGCGGAGCGTGAGCTGTGTGCGCAGCCCAGGTGCTCTGCAGCCCTCTCCCGGCTGCATCCAGGAGCGCTTCGCTCCCGCACGGAGCCGTCTGAACTCCCCGCCCCAGGGATATTCCCAGGCTCCGGCTGGGATTCCCGCATCGTTCAAAGGGCAGCTTTGGCTCCTGCCTGCTGTTCCAGAGGGATCCTGACACCCGCAGTGCCGGGGGTGTTCTGTGCTGGACCAGTGTCCGGAGTGGATGTGTGGGGGGGAATTAGAAATGGGGTAAAATTCAGATTTTCTGCTTTCCCTCTCCATGATGAACACACGGCTCGGAGCATCTTTTTCTTTATACCTTCACCATCTCAACCGTGTATTTTCTGTGCCAATTCGCTCAGATTTCACAGAATCAGGTTTGGGTTGGGTTGGATGGGACCTTGAATCCCACCCAGTGCCACCTCCTGCCAGGGGCAGGACCACCTTCCCCTCTCCCAGGTTGCTCCAAGCCCCATCCAACCTTCCAGACACTTCCAGGGATCCAGGGGCTTCTGTGGCAGCAGAGTTGTCGCAGGGTTGATCATTAAACCTTAATTTCTGGTGTTTCAGTGCTCTCCTCTCCTGTCATACAGTGCCTGCTTTGCCAATTGCTTCATCTGGGGCTTCTGTTTGGTTTGGGGATTTTTAAATGCCATCCAGACATTCCTTTCTGCTTGAAAAGTGTCCCTAAACTACTGTTGCTCACTAATAATTCCCATTGTTTCATGTAATAGTTGAATGGATTCGCTCAGTGCTGTAGCAACCAAGATTGCTAAGCCCAGGATATTCCCCACCATCTTTTTTCCAGTTTTCTCAGGGATCCTGAAATGCCTTTACCACTGATTCCCCTGCACGCTGCAGCACCTGCCCAGAGGAATGAAAAAGTCATTTGTTTTCTGTAGAGCATTAGCAGCGAATTCTCTCACTGGGGAACGTCCTTGCCTGCAGTGCCGGACACTCTCACATTCATTTTCTGCTCCCTTGATCTCTGATACACAACGATCCTGCAGAACGTGACTGAAGCACGGAGCCCCTGTCTGTGATTAATTTTTTGAGGGTGTGATTGAGCCCCCTGCCCTGCCCCTCCTGCCCTCCCTGTTTGCCATTCCAGGGGTGTTTGGAGCACGGAACCGTCGCCTCCCTGCTTTGCCTGTCACGATGAGCAGCGGCAGAACGCTCGCTCTGCCACGCTGAGGAGAGGCTTCAGCAACACACGGAGTTGTAGCATTCCATATCCCAGGATCTCGGGGATTTTTAGGAGCTTGGAGTCCTCGTTTGACTCTGCAGCATCTCGTTTTGACACGGGGGAGTGGGGCTGAGCTGTGCAGCTGTAACTGCCAGGAGTGTCTTTGTAGTTGGGCAGCCAGGGAGGCTCAGAGGTGCAGGGAGGTGGCTTTTCCTGGAGCTGCTGGGCTGAGCAGATCATCCCCAATGGATGAGGAATTCTCTGCTGGGCTGAGCAGATCACCCCCAATGGATGAGGAATTCTCTGCTGGGATGAGCAGCACAACCCCCCAANCTGCTGGGCTGAGCAGCACCAGCCCCCAATGCATGAGGAATTCCTTTCCTCCTGAGCAGCATCAGCTCCCAGTGGATGTGGAATGCTCTGCTGGGCTGAGCAGCATCACCCACCAATGGATGAGGAATTCTCTGCTCGGCTGAGCAGCACCAGCCCCCAATGCATGAGGAATTCCTTTCCTCCTGAGCAGCATCAGCTCCCAGTGGATGTGGAATGCTCTGCTGGGCTGAGCAGCATCACCCACCAATGGATGAGGAATTCTCTGCTGGGTTGAGCAGTATCCCCCCTCAATAAATGAGGAATTCTCTGCTCGGCTGAGCAGCACCAGCCCTCAATGGATGAGGGATTCCTTTGCTTTCCCAGCAGAGTTTGTGTTCCATGGGCTTGGGGCTGGCAGTGGGTTTGCTCCCGGGCTCAGGATGTGCTCCAGCCTCTCCAAGCTCTCTGCTGACTTTGAGCCCCGGCCCTGAGGCAGCCCTGAGCCCAGAGCCTGCAGCCTTTGTCCCTGGCAGTGCCACCCCCACCAGGCACCTTCCTGCCAGTGTTCATCCCCATCCCTCCGTTATCTCCCTCCCTCAACATAAAATATCCATTTCCCTCTGGCTCTGCCCTGCTCCAGCTCAGCTCCTGGTGCTGCCAGAGGCAGGAATTGTTCCTTCTTTGGCTGCAGGTGGTGGTGACACAAATCCTCACCCCGACCTGAGCCCCAGGGATGAGTCAGCCTCGGTACCCTTTAGGGTTTCCCCATGGCTGATGGAAGTGACACAGCCAGGAAAAGAAGGACTCCTGGATTCCTGTTGGTGGCACCTCACCAATTCCTCTGCTGGGAGAGAGTGGAGGCAGTTAAAACCTTGGAATTTCCCAGGAACAGAACCCTGCTGGGACCTCCAGTACAAACAGGAGCTCCCTCCGTGTCCGAGGAGCCGGGAGTGCCGGCGGCTTCTGACTCCTCTCTCTCTGGAGGGAATTTCTCTCCCTGTTTCCTCAGCAGAAATGAACAATTCCTTGGACTGTGCTCAGCTGAGGCTTTGCTTGCTTCTCCTCCCTGAGTTTCAGACGTTCCTGCTCAGCAGCTCTGGGCTGGAGAGGCGGCTGCCCCAGCTCAGGTGAAACAACAGCAGCAGGAGCATCTCTCTCATTATTCCTCCTCATTCCTTCCCTTGACACCCATTTTCTGTAAAGAACAACCCCTTGAGATGACTGAAAAAAACCCAGATTTTCTGCTCTCTTAGGCCAGCGTTGAGCATTGAATTTCAAATGATGGCCAGAGCAGGATTTTGTCCTCTTAGAGTTTGGCGAGGGTGCAGGGGCTGGATGTTATTTGTATTTTTAATATTGCCATATTGAATGGAATTGGTGCCAATTCCAAATGTGCCAATTCCAAATGTGCCAACTACAAATGTGGTTCTAAGCATTTTTTTAATCAAAATGGGTTGAGAGTCACCTGACTACAGCCAAAACCTTTAGGGTCTAGGATAAATAGGTAACAGTGAAGGAAAATTTCCCACTCCTTTTATCCCTTTCTTCTCACACTGGTGTGGGTTTAATCACCAGACATGACGTGCCTTGTTTATACCTCCTCATGTCTTCAGGACTAAATATTGTACAATTTGAGTCATGTTCCCCCTGCTTTAGGCAGCACAGTTTTGTTCTCTTGATGTACAGGATCAATGCACAACTTGAAACAGTATTTAAAAACCTTTGGAGAAGCCATCAATTCCTGGAGAGCTCTTTT
The DNA here is from genome assembly GCA_013397195.1 of Hylia prasina. Lineage (NCBI taxonomy): Eukaryota > Metazoa > Chordata > Aves > Passeriformes > Sylviidae > Hylia > Hylia prasina. The sequence goes on from VYXD01006243.1 coordinate 15,777, forward strand.
GCAGCCCATCAATTCTGGGCAGATCTAATGAAAAGCAGTGTTTGAATATGAGACAGAGACTTATTCCACTCATTCTGCAGCGCCTTCATCTGTCACCGTGGCAGCAACATTATCAGATGTTCCTATTAAATCCTGGATTTATTTGTTGGGAGCAATGGAGGGAGCAGGTTGCCATCTTTTGGAGCACCGCATGGAAGAGCGACTGCACCTTTTCCTTTATTGCCACAATTCTGTTTCTGAAGGATGAGCCCCATTCCCCACATGGTGCTCCGGCCCCAGACGTGAGGATGCTCCAGGCTCAGGAAGGTCCAGCTCTGTGGAATTTTGGGGCTGAAATGGCAGGAATTGAGCAGGCTGGGAGTGCTGGAGGTCAGGAGAACGCTCTGGGGGAGTTGTTATGGGATTCTTGATGCCTTCTCTGCACTTTCTTTGTGGTCCCTTGGGCTGGAGGCACCTTTGAGAGGTTGAGTTCTGTAGCCCTGGTTCCAGGCCTGATGTTTTGGTTTTGCTGAAATTCTTTCTCAGGAAAAACCTGGTAAACAGGAGGAATGTTTTTGTAACTTTATGTTATTCATTCCTTCTGACAGGAGGGACTTCTTGATGTCCCTCTGGTTTGACCAGTGTGATTGAAAAGCTTTGCCTTTGTTTCACCAATCAAATTGATCTGTGTAAAATAGTACACAAGGGAGACACCAGCCCTAAATAAATAGTCATTTTTAGCCTTCTGATTCTCAGAGTCTGTGTCCTTTGTGGTCTAAAACAGCGACAGAGTTCAAACTCACTTCGGTCTGCAGCTCTGCCATGAGTGGAGAGCACAAATTCCTGGGGAAAAAGGAGCTTTAAGTGTCTAAATAAAAGCTGAGTTGGCTTCAGTTTTCGAAGGTCTTTGTATCTGGGCAGCCTCAGATATGGAGAGGCCCCCAATGGGATTCTTTTACCTATGGATTCTTTTACCAGGGGACTGTGCCATGTTTGAGGGACTCACTGCTGTCCCCAAGCTTTGTTTGACCCCCAGCCTTCCATCCCTATCGACTTCCATAGGAAATGATCCCAAGAGCACTCAAAGCAATTATTAGTGGCTTTCTAATTAGAGTATCTAGATAGTTTGTTTATCTGATCAGCCCTCCACGGCAGAAAATCAAAGGTTCCCCTGCATCTCATGCCCAGTTTTTCATCAGTGGGGCTTTTTGTCAGGAGCCAGACACGCCATAAAAAACAGATCAAGCCATTTAAAAGACATATTTTGCCCAAGGAACAATAACAAGGCTTAGAAGGCTTTTCCTTCTTTCTGGGAGTTTCCTTTAGGGAAGCCTTTTCATTTCCTGATTGAAAGATCAAATCTGCCCATGGAGGGAGCAGTGGGGTGTGGATGATTTTTTCTCCTGATCTCTAGAAAAACACGCTCAGTTAAAGAGTCCGTGGAGAGGTTCTGCTTTAAAGGGGAAGGCATTTGTGTGATTGGAGAGAAGGATTAGGAATTTATCTGTAGGGAAGGCGAGGAAAGCCTCAAATCCAGTTCACAGTGTCAGTGGAACTGTCAGGGTGACGTTAAAACCTGGAATGCACTCGGCAAGGGTGACCCAATAAATCCAAAAGTTCTCTCTTTGGTGCACCCAGTCTGGCCTGCAGATGGTTTAAAAGTTGGTGAATGTTTTCATCTCATATTAGAAACTAATTGCTGTATTTTAATTCAGTTTGTATTAAATTGACCAATTTTACAAAGTAAAAAGTAATCCCATGGATTCCTAAATTGCTTATTACCGAGATGTGCAATTTCTTAGGTTAATATGCCTCTAATCACATCTAGCACAATGATGTTTGTTTAATTCCTGTAGTTATTAATTATCAGTTGGCTTTTTATGAACTGCAAATAGACCTTTGATAGGGCCTGGAGAAGGAACTGGGGGCTGCAGCATCTTTGTCCCGTGTCTCCTGTCTGTTCTTTCTCTACATTTTCCATTCCAAGACCTCTCTTCTGCCAGTCCATGCCAATTTTGGGATCCCATTCCCACAGAAATACAAGAATTGAACCAGATTAGCGATAATTTTTCAGAATTTAGGCTCCAAATTTTCACTGACACCAAGCTTTTTTCACTAGGGCGTGGTCTGAGACATGCCAAAAACAACCTTTTATCTCCAGCTTAGCTTTTTATAAGGAAAAGGTTCCATACATTGAAGAAGCCATCCCATGACCAACCCCATCATCCTGCCAAGTATTTCAGGCTTGATTCCAAAGACCTTGGTTTGATACTTGGACTGGCAGGATCCAAGTCTGAGTGAGTGCAGCTCAGGGTGGGATATGGAATCCCAGAATCCTGGAATGGTTTGGGTGGGAAATGACCTTAAAACCATCTCATTCCAAACCCCTGCCATGGGCAGGGACACCTTCCAAGTCCCATCCAACCTGGCCTTGGACACTTCCAGAGATCCAGGGGCAGCCACAGCAATGGATTCAGGATGCTCAGAGGATCTATTTGTAGAATTATCACAGTGGAAACAAGAGTAAGACAATGGAAAATGGCCTGCAGAGAAGAGAATCCAAGGAAAGGCTGGGCTTTATTTAAGACAAGCTTAACTCTGTACAACACTTGGATTTGTATTCCAGTTTGTTTGTGTGTGCACAACTGCTCAAGAGATCAGGAACTGCCCCACCCCTGTGGAAGTGACCAGGAACTGCCCCATCCATGTGGAACTGAACAGAAACTGCCCCGTGCCTGTGGAGTGATCAGGAACTGCCCCATCCCTGTGGAACTGATCAGGAACTGCCCCATCCCCGTGGGAACTGATCAGGAACTGCCCCATTGTCATGGAACTAATCAGGAACTGCCCCATCCCTGTGGAACTGATCAGGAACTGCCCCATTCCTGTGGAGTGATCAGGAACTGCCCCATCCCCAAGGAACTGATCAGGAACTGCCCCATCGTCATGGAACTGATCAGGAACTGCCCCATCCCCGTGGGAACTGANGTCATGGAACTGATCAGGAACTGCCCCATCGTCATGGAACTGATCAGGAACTGCCCCATCCCTGTGGAACTGGTCAGGAACTGCCCCATCCATGTGGAACTGATCAGGAACTGTCCCATCCCCATGGAACAGATCAGGAACTGCCCCATCCCTTTGGAACAGATCAGGAACTGCCCCATCCCCGTGGGAATGATCAGGAACTGCCCCATCCCTGTGGAACTGGTCAGGAACTGCCCCATCCCTTTGGCACAGATCAGGAACTGCCCCATCCCCGTGGGAACTGATCAGGAACAGCCCCATCCCTATGGATCTGATCAGGAACTGCCCCATCCCTATGGATCTGATCAGGAACTGCCCCATCCCCATGGAACGCCAGCCCTTGGTGGATGTTCAGCAGGCTGTCCTGGATTTCCTGGAGAACACTGACAGATAATTGGTGTTTCTTCTGGAAGTGCTGACCTTGGGGCAGTGGCTCAGTGCCCTGTGGGACATTTTCTCCAGCCTGAGGCTGCCGCCCCCTCCCTCGGCCCCGGGGGCAGCTGCACAGACCATGGATGTCATTTGGGAGGAAAGAAGAGAGAGGAGGCCCAGCCACGGATTCTGTCTGCAGTGGGAAGTGAATTGGAAGTGAAATTGCAGGAGATTGACTGAATTGGTCCAATCCCAGCTCCCCAAAGGCTCCTGCTCCATGCTTTGTGCCTAACGGAGGCACCAACCCCAGTGGGGCTCCCAGTGGGATCTGCAACCCTCAGAAATCCTGGGCTAATTAAGGAGCGTGAAGACCTTCACCTAAAACTGCAAAACTGCAGCTGGCAGATTTCCTGAGCTGCTCAGATGTCACAGGGACCAGCCCAGTGACAGCAGAGCTCACAAACCCTGCTCAGAGCCGAGCACGCCGACGCCCGAGCGCCTAAACGTTTTAATAAACGAGATTTTGATTATTTTTTTTTAATCAATATGAGAATTACCTGAGGAAACACGGATTGCAGAACAAAAGGCCTGTTCCAAAAAGCAGCCAGGCGCTTTTGTGTTTGTTCCTGGCAGAAGCAGAACCCACAGGCCCGCTCATATTTCAGCACTGAGCTCAGCGCCTGCGTTTGTCCCTCGGAATGGGTTTGATGGGAATGTTTGATGGGGCATTTTCCTGAATAGGGATATTTTTCTGCGCTGCCTCCGAAGGGATGTTCCAAGGCTGTTGCCTGTGATTTTTCAGCACCGTGAAATGCGCTGGAATTGTTTATCCCAGCTCTGTCTGCCTAATGTGCCCAATCAATCTGTCTCTGAGGTGAAGCCGCGTGCTCCGCTAATCGCCGCGCTACCGCAGAACATCTTGCTTATTTTTGCTCTAAATTATGATCGGCTTGGAAATGAACTCTGAATTTGATTTATCAACAGCTCTGATGGTAATTCACCAATGAAGTCATGGTGCTCTGAGACTAAATATTAGCGCTAATGAGAAAACATCGCTTCCACGTTTTGTAACTCCGAGTTTCCACTGCATATGGACAAGCTCCTAAAGTTGTGTGCAATTAATTCATGTGATCATTAACTGGGCAAGCACTTCCACAGGAATCAGCTTACCTGGATTAGAGATTACCAGCAAATGGGAAACCAGAGGATGTTCAACTACCAGAGAATATTCATGCTGTGTTTTTATTGTTTAAAAAGGGAAATGTGTCCCATGTAGGGCAGGGCTGGTTGTCCCCTGGCAGCCTCCAGCAGGAGGGATGGAGCAGGTGTTGAGTTTTCAAACCAGGGTGTTCCTCCTCCTTGAAAACAGAGGCACCAGAATTGAAGGGTTTGAACAGCAGTGTCTAAACAGTGCCTGGATAAAGCCAAGTCCAGGCTGAGGCTGCTGAGACAGTCTGAGACTCAAAAATGCATCATTTTCCCTGCCAGGATCCGGGTTTTAGGCTCCTTCTGGAGCAGTCATTTGTCTGAGGCTCCTGCGGCAGTGTGAGCCTTTGCACCATCTCCTTTCAGGGATAAAACAAACTCCTCTCCATCCAAACTTCTCCCCAGACACTGCTGGGCTTGCCAGTCCTTCCATAGATTACATCCCTGTCTCCTGTTGGGAATTCTGGCAGTGAGTCACCCAGACATCCACGGCCATTCCTGAGTCTCCACAAAGACTTTCCTGCTTTGCAGGATGATGGATGGTGAGGGATCCGTCTTCCAAAATGAGCATAAAGAACAAACTCATCGTATTTCCAGCACAGAATAGACCTGTCCCCAAAACCTGGGCGGCCAAACCTTGATTTAACAAACGCCAGGGAATTGTTTCAGCCTGAGATGGGTGATTTCATCTGGTCGAAGTGGTTCTGGGTGAGGCAGAGAGTTCATCTGTGCCTGGTCCCCGAGGAGTTTGCACTGCAATGAGGCTGCTGCTGTGAGCACAGAGGGAGCAGGAGCTGCAGCTGGGCACAGAACCTGCCATTCCCTCCTGGAATTACTTGGTAGGGAGGTGTCACATCCTAGAGATCATGTTGGGCTGGATTCCAGCTTGTCTGAGGTGTCCTGTTGGGAGGCAGAGCAAGGAATTAAGAATGTGTGAGAGTGTTTAACACGGGAGAGGTGAGAGAGAGAGAAAAGCACTCTGGAAATGAGGTCACACGGCATTCTCTCAGACCCCAGTCCAAATCCTTGAAAGCTCCCTGATTCCAGTGGGAATATGGTGAGGTTACATCCTGTGCTTCCAAGTTCCAGAATAAGGATGTTTACTGATGTCTGGCTAAAAATCTAAGTTTTGAAGGCTGCACTTACAAAAAACATAAGTCCGGGCTGAATACTAAACTCTGACTTTTTTAAATAGAACTTGCTTGTGTGATAATCAGAGCAAATTAACTCCTAGACATTTTCAGCCTAAGTAAAACTGATAGAATTCAGTGCAGAGTCAAAGAAATATAAAAGACAAAGAATCCACACTGCAATGTGGGCAATGTGTCTGGATGCCTGAGGGTTGGGCTGAACATCAGTGGTGGTTGCCAGAGGAAAAGTGGGCAGGGCATGTTGGAAATCACCTTTTCAATGCAGGCCAGAATCTCCCTGAATTTTGGGTGACACCACTTAGATGCAGGCCAGAATCTCCCTGAATTTTGGGTAGCACCACTTAGATGCAGGCCAGAATTTCCCTGAATTTTGGGTAACACCTTTTCAATGCAGGCCAGAGTCTCCCTGAATTTTGAGTAACAATTTTCAGTGCAGGTCAGAATCCCTTAAATTTCAGGTAGCACCTTTTTCACACAGGCCAGAATCTCTCTGAATTTTGGGTAACACCATTTTGATGCAGGCCAGAATCTCCCTGAATTCTGAATAACACCTTTTCAATGCAGGCCAGAATCTCCTTAAATTTCGGGTAACACCTTTTTCACACAGGCCAGAATCTCTCTGAATTCTGAATAACACCTTTTCAATGCAGGCCAGAATCTCCTTAAATTTCGGGTAGCACCTTTTTCACACAGGCCAGAATCTCTCTGAATTTTGGGTAACACCTCTTAAATTCAGGCCAGAATTTCCCTGAATTTTGGGTAGCTCCAGCTACTCCAGCTAGTTTTGAGGGGAGCACTTGTGCTCCAGCAGAGCTGCTGAGCTGGGAATGTCTCCAGTGTCACTTGGACTTTGACAGGGAGGATTTGCATTCCTTAAATCCCCACCGCTAAATCTTTTGTCTTCCTCCCGTAGCTGGGGATTTATGTAAATTGTGCTCCTAACAGGAGCTCTGTTTGAAGTGTGTGGCTGTTTGGATGCGACATTTACTGCGTTTGGAGTGGAGATCTGTGGGGTGTGGGCTTGAGAAGTCAATACTGGGAAACTAATCCAGGCCTAGAGCCCAAACCCTGCTGAACACTCCCAGCTCTCACAGGGGAACGACTCCAGGGTTAATTAACTGTTTGCAACTTTGGATAGAATAATAAAATATTTAGTAATATGTTATTAATAAATATTTAATAATATTTTAATAATAAAACCTGGAATGGTTTGGGTGGGAAGGGACCTCANTCTGGGAATTCCATCCCAGCCCTCCCCACCCTCCCAGGGAAGGATGGACAGTGTGGCAGAGTTCCACCCGGTGCCACACGTGGGCTAAACCCAAAATGTTCTTTTTGGTGACTTTGGAGCTCGTTCTCGTGCTGATTCACATTTTCCTGCTGCAAAAGCTTTTAGTAAGAAAGGGTAAGGATTGGGCAGTGCTGGTTTTAGAAATTAAAGTGGAAGTGGAAAGGGAAAAATTAAATAGAAAGTTTTCAGGAAATGCTGTGAGCAGACACAGCAGCTCAGAGGAGCTGTGGCTTCCCCTGGATCCCTGGCAGTGCCCAAGGCCAGGCTGGAGCACCCGCGACAGTGGGAGGTGTCCCTGACATGGCAGGGGTGGCACTGGACAGGTTTTAAGGTCCCTTTGAACCCAAACCATTCCAGGATTCCATGTTAAATCCCTCCAGGGATGGGGATTCCACCACCAGCCCATTCCAGTGCTTGACGACACGATCCCAGGGCTGTATTTATTTGTCTGGATTTATTTTATTTTATTTATTTGACTGGAATTTGTTCTGCCTTTTATTTTTTTGTCTCTTGGAGGCCAAAGCAGCTGAAAAGGCCCAGCTTAGGTCACAGCTGGGTTGTTTCAGTCCCTGCACAAACAGCCCTCACCTCAAAGAGCTCCAGACTCCAAGGACGAGCAGGGGCAGGACTGGAGATTCTCATTTTCCAGCTCATAAAATGACTTGTGCAAGGTCACATCTGAGTGTCTCAGGTATTAGTTCCATAGCAGGAGAGAGAAAAAAAATAAATTACCTCAAAACCTAGAACAAAAACACTTCTAAAATTAATCCTCTGCCACTTAGATGATTTTGAGTGTGTTTTGTTGATCTCTGAATCTGTAAAAGCAGAATAGTAACAGCTTTGTGTAGAGTGAACAGCATCAGCACTGTTTTCCATCATTTTACTGGATGAGTGCTGGCATGATTGTCCCACATTTGCACAGCTTCCAGAGCCAAGGCTGTGTCCTGGAAAAGCTTTTTGGGGGCTCAGGTGTCACCTACAGTCACCTCAGTGTAAATAAAAACTGAGCTCTTGTGTTTTCCTGCAAAGGCAAAGTTATTTTCCAGGGAAGGACAGGACTCTTTGTGGGACAGTCCTGGCATCCTCCCTTTGACCAGGAAGGTTTGAATTGCTCTTGAGGTTGTTTTCTTGGTTCCAGAGGCATCCCAAGGGCTGTCAGGGGTGCAAGGGGATGGTGGCACCTCTGCCTTCAGTCCTCACTGGAGGACAAAGCTTCTCACATTCATTTGGCACAATGGTTTCTTTTATTTCCCTTAGTGAAATCCAGGCCCCAAAAGAAGGAGAGGAAGAGCAGCACGGGGGCCAGGCCTGAGAACCCCTTGCTGGGCCTCATTCTCCTAAAAATTCTCTACAAATTAACCTGCAGCATCCCGATTTTATCTAACCTGCAAATTAAGCTGATACATCTCTTTTATTTTTTCCACTGAAGAAGAATATCCACCCTCCCTCCACCCAGCAGCCCTTACTGCTGTGATTTATATGTGCACAGACCTTGGAAGCGAAAATTAGCGAGAGGTTCTACAAAGTCACTGGGAAAAGGCTGGAAAACCCCGTGTTCATCACTTTTTAGGGAGGTTGTGGAAGTGCTGGTCCCTCTGACTCCCCTTTGGAGCTTCTGCTTAATGGGCTGTGTGTTATTGCTGCCCAGCCAGGACCCCCATCCCTCAGCTCTCCAGAACACAAACAGTCCTTGGCTTTTATGGAATCATAAAGAGCTGCCTTAAAGCTGAGGCCAGACTCGGCCCTGACAGGGACTGGCACGGATATTGCTCTATCCAGGGGAGATCCGTGCTCTTGTGAATCCACAAGTGAGCACAGCTGTCCCGTCAAATTCTGCCCAGCAGTTTGTCCTCCTCCTCCCTGCCACTCAGCTGGCATGTCAAATCATATTTTCAGCTGAATTCCAGCTCTTGGGAGGATTTTGGGATCTCTGCAGCCTTCTGCAGGGGATCCACATCAAGAGGAACTCTGACCCTGCAGAACTTCCCAATTAGCCTTAATGCCTTTGCTTCTTCCATGCTTTTTTTTTTTTGTGGGATGAAGTGCACCGAGCAATGAAAATTTGGGAGAAATTAGCTCTGTGGTCTTCACTTAAAGTTCAGCCTGGAAAATCAAAAGGCATTTGTTCCAAGATTGGATTATGTGTAGGATATCTCCAGCTATAATGAGCTCAGGTTTGCTGGCAGCGTTAGAATCAACTCTCGCCTCTCTCTCTCCTGCTGCATGTGTTTTTCTCCCTCAGAGCATATTTCTTTCGACTTGATCAGCTCATCTCTTGCAGATGATAAAATTATCTGCAAAGATTTGTATCTGATGTTGTGCCATAAATCATATTTAGTCGTAGGATTAACATTTGCAAGCGTAGAATATTTATGGAAGGGGGAAAAAAAAAAAAAAAGGAAAAAGCAGATGGGGGGCTGGCGGTTTCTGGGGATTTACATAAGGAAGAGCTGGGATTCAGGATGGATCTGGCAGGGTTTGGAAATACATTTGTACAAGGTGTGGATGTGCTCAGCTCTGGTGAGCAGCAGTGGAGCTGCTTTGACAGTGTTTATCTTGGGGAGGTTGGAAGATAAAGAACGCGGGGAATCGCGACCTTGGATGAGCAGCTTTGTCCTGGAAGCAATAAACAGATGTTCCAGCTGTGCTGGCACCAAGGAATAACCCCTGTTCCAGCTGTGCTGGCACCACCCCTGCTGCCAGCTGGCTTTGACTTTGACATTCCTGGGCTGGTCTGGGCGCTCTGGAAACACTCAGCGCCTTTCCAGGCACGGGGAAAAGGGGACAGGTTTTGGAAGCTGCTGGGTTTCCAAACCCCATGGTTTGTGTCTCAGGGCTGGGTCATCCAAAAGAGTCAGAACTGAGCAGTTTGAGCATCTGCCCACAAACTGGGGAAAGGGAGAGAGGGAGGGAGAGCAGCTCCCTCTGCTCTGGGTCCAGCACTGCCGGGCGGGAGATCCATCTGGGAGTGGGGACACAGATCATGGAATCCTGGAATGGTTTGAGTCAGGAGGGACCTTAAAATCATCCTGTTCCACCCCCTGCCATGGGCAGGGACACCTCCCACTATCTCAGGGTGCTCCAACCTGGCCTTGGGCACTTCCAGGGATCCAGGGGAAGCCACAGCTCCTCAGGGAATTCCATCCCAGCCCCTCACACCCTCACAGGGAGGAATTCCTTCCCAATACCCCATCTATCCCTGCCCTCTGGCAGTGTAAAACCACTGTCCAGATAAAAAGTCCCTCTCTCTCCTTTTTATCAGCCCCCTGAGGCACTGGAAAGGGCCCTAAGATCCCCCTGGAGCGTTTCCTCCTCCAGGCCGAACACCGGCAGCTCTCCCAGCCTTGCGGTGCTTTTCCAGAGGGACCTGAAGGTGCTGCAGAGAGCTGGGAACTCCCCGGGGTTTCTCCTGCGGGCTGATCCCGGGGGATTGAGGCTGCGTTGGGATTTCTGCTGGGATTTCTGGTGATGCTGCAGGAACACAGTGCTGACAGCTGCTGTTCTTTGTTCCCCCTTTTTTTTTTTTTTTGACGCAGGTCCCTCACCACATGAAGGCTTTACCCTACTACAGCTACGACCAGCCCGTGATCAGCTACTGCCAGGCCCACAAGCCCCTCCACGTCAACAAGGGCTACGAGACGGTGTCCCGGGAGCCGGCGGAGACCTCCAACCTGGACCTGGGCCGGGACCACAGCTTCATCGCCACCATCGCGCGCTCCGCCGCCCCGGCCATCTACATCGAGAGAATACCCAACTAACGCGGGGCCACCTCCGGGGGGACAGCCCCGGGAGGGACCTTCCTCCTGGCAAAGAGACCAGGCCAGGCGCTCCGACCCCGCCGCTCCAGCGGGAAACGCTCCCAGGGGTCAGGGGACGGCCCCGGCGCCCACGCGGAGGACTTCGGGATTTCCTTTGCTTTAAACTTTTCAAACAAATTCCTCAGTGTAAATATTAAAGAGAGAGATTGTCGAGTTCTTATTAAAAAGAACGGCAGGAGCAGCAGCAACAACAACAAGAAATAGATTTCACTCTAGCTACATAAAGGGATGGATTAAGAGTTTTGTTTGTATATTTGATTTTTCTACATTGCACGGTTCCAGGGACGGAGAACCACAGGTAAAAATAAACGGGGTGGGGAGGGCGAGGCTCTGGGGAGGGTCAGCCATGTTCCCTTATTAAGTGTTTATTACAAAGATCCGTTGACTATTTTTGTTCTTTTTAAACCAACAAAAGATAGCTCTATATTTTCTTTTTTCCTTACGGGGGTCGTTTTTTTCGGTTGGGTTTTTCTTCGGTTGTTTTTTTTAAGTGGTCGAGCGTCAATATTTCAACTTTCAGACGTGGGCATTAAAGCTTATGTTGAACCAAAAGGACCATGGCAATTGATGCAGCAGAAACAAAGAAACTCGGGTGCATGTACATTTAAGACACAGGCTGTACACTATGGAGGGGGCTTTTGATTTTTTTATCTTCATTGTGCTTCATTGTTGACACTCTAATTCCTTTTCGGGCTCTAAAAACAAAAAAAAAAAAAGGGGGAAATACTGCAACGGAGTCACGACTCAGATTTCCAGGCCAGTGGTGCTTGTTAAGCAAAATTCATGGATTTTTGGGAACCAAAACGGAAGTGAAGTGCTTGAAACGGATCAGAAGGAAAATCTTTTAAAGAGCATTTAGTGCAACTCACTGGCTGACACAATCTCTAAAACACAGCAGAATGTGTAACGTTTTTTGGTTTGGGTTTTGGTTTTGTTTTTGTTTTTTTTTTAATTAATTATTATGCTCAGTTAGTTTTTGTGTAGTTTTTATCAATAAAATGACAACAACAAACAAACAAACAAAAAAAAAAGTGGTGGAAAAAAAAAATAAACATATTATTTTGTGGTTGGGACACCACAGCCAAGCTATTGTTTGAATGATTTCTCTGGGTGTGTGACACGGGGATCCCGTGGGGAGAGGGGACAATGTTGGGTCCTGTTTCTCCCCTCTTCGAAGGAAATCAGGGAATTGTTCTGAATTTAAAAACCTGAGTCTGGAAAAGCTCAATTTATATGGTTTGTCAAAAAAAGAGGTGGTTTGGGGGCTGGGGGAGGGGAAGAGAGGGAAAACAACTCTTTTTTTAACTGAAAGTTGGGGTTTTACTCAGAAGGGAGGTTTTTCATCTGCAAGCCTGAGCTGGGGCTAAACCAACTCAGATTAGAACACAAGGGATGAAATTTTATCTGGAGGGGGAATAACACATGGACAAAGTTAAGGACAGAATGAATTTGGTGATTATTTCAGGTTTTTATTTGGGTGTGTTATGTGAAATCTTGGCCAAAAGGCTTAATGAATTCCTTCAAGTGCTGAGTGCTGTCTCATAGATGCAATACTCTATTGTGTCCTGTGTTTCTCACCTGGAAAACTGATTTACTTTTCCCTGGAAGGCAAGGAAGGATGGGGATGGATGTGCTGGGCTAGGCAGGGAAACGTGGGCACAGAAAGTGCACCTGATGTGTGGAAGGTAATGCATTTAGAATTAAGCGTTGGGCGGGAAATGAACGGAAAATCGAGTGAAAATCCAGGTGAGGAGTTTTCAGACCAGATCTCCTGAGATCTGTCAGCCTTGGCAGTGCCATGGATGGAGGGAAAAAGCTGCTCCAAACACGAATTCCCTTCAAAAGGAGTTTAAAACACTGACCCACGCAGCTGAAAACCCAAGAGCTCCCACCCATTCCTGGAGGCTCCAGGTCAGCAGGAGGACGCATTCCAATAAATATCCAAAGGGGAACAGCATTCCCTGAAAGATGAGAACGAAAATATTTTCATTGTGAGGATCATTAAAGGTAATTGTTGTATAGTTCTGCTGTGATTGTTGAGAGGATCGTTCTGCGTCTGCCAGGGCCAAGGAAGGAAATGTCACCCAGAAATATTTCTTGTCTTGGTGTGTTTTATTCCTCCACCCCTCCACCTGCTGAGCATGTGGATATCGGAGAATATATTGTTTATTTTTTAATGCCATTTATAATCGTCTTGAATGCAACTTCCCCCTGTGCTCTGGGAAAAGCTACTGAAAGAGAAGGTAAAATTAAACAAACTCCCCCTTTTTTTATTTCCTTATTTCAAAATAGCCTAATTTTAGCATTGATTTGGAGGATGATTGGAACTGACATTAGATTACAGATTTTCTTGTCAATTAGTGGGAATTGTGGGAACAAAATAAACTCCTGTGGGCACAATCTCTGGGTAAATTCATGGTTTTCTGCCTGAAATGTTGCTGGGTTTCCTCTATTTATGCCCTGATGCCAGCTTGGGTAAGAAGGCCATAACTTCTGTTTGCATCCTTAAAAATTAAGGAGAAAATGCCCCAAGAATGAGTTGAAGGCATGAAGTTAAACCTTCCTCAAGTGCTAAAGGTCTGGAAGAGCCAAAGGTTTGTGTCCTGGATTGCTTTGGATCAAAGCAGAAGCCATTGGGCTGAGCTCAAGTGATCAGGACCAAAAGGGCCCTTTACAAGCTGATGTGGGGCTCCAGATTTTACAAAAATAAAAATTTCCACTCTCCTGCCTGCAATCAAATTTATTTAAAATTTGCCCTTCAGCCATAATGCCAAAAGGCAAGGTTCATGTGTTGATCCCCAGCCTTTTGTCATGAGTTTTATATTTGCTGTGTTCTTTTTAAAGTCTTAGTTCCTGGATCCATGTGATTTGTGTTGCACCTCCAGCTTCTGACAGTGTCCAAACTCTCCTTAGGGAAGGTCTTTCTACTCCACACAGCTCTGGTGAGGGAAATGCAAGGCAGGATGGAGAAACCCAACAAGATCTCCAGGTAAGACCCAAAAATTAAAAGCCAAATTTTGATGGTGTTCCCACTGTCACAACACGACAGGAAAGAACTTCACGAGGACACAGTGATGAGCAAAGCAGGAAAAGCCCCGAGTTTATTCACAAAACTCAATTTTAGACATTTCCAAAGGTGCCTGTGGGTTGGAGGATGAAATCCCACCTCCCAAACCACATTGCTCAAGACAACTGTCAATCAACTTTCTCCTCCTACCTAAAAATATGTAACCAACGAAGGACAGTCAGGAAAACAAAGCTGTTGTTTATAGTAAAAGTGTGGGAAAGTAAAAATTCTGACTCCAGTATCAAAAACAATTCAGGAGCCCTAGAAAAATCCTCAAAACCAGGGTGACATTCCCAGGGATTCCTTTCCCTGCAAAAAGGGCGTTAATGAAGGGACCTCGTTAATGAAGGGACCTCGTTAATGAAGGGTGGCTTTGGTGGCATCCTGGAGGTCACAGAGCCCCCAGAGGAGCTGAGCTGAGCCTCAAACCAAAGCTGTGAACTTCATGCTCTGCAAAAAAAAAAAAAAACAAACCCAACACCTGATGGGTCTAAACAACAGATTCTCCAAGATTTTGGGGAAAATCAGATGCTGCTTTTGCCCCTCACTCATGGTCACCTTGCAGATGTCCATGGGGCACTGAAACTCCCCTGTCCTGGGAATGCTGGGGTGGGATCTGCATCCCAGGGCCTGCTCCGAGTTATTTCCAAGGCTGGCAACATTTTGCTGTGAGATTTAAAAATCTTTCTGAATAAGCTGCCCTTTTCAGTAATGAATTGCAAGTGTTCCAAAGATTGATAAACACAATTTCATCCTGACTCCCCACTGGAAAAAGTCCCTGAAGGAATTTGGCAGGTTGGCCATGGCAAATCTAGTGCTTTTATAGATATTTTCAAGCTGCATGAAGATTTAAGGCTCTAATGTAGTGTGTATTGAAAGTTATTAATTTTTAGGTGGTTTTGGCTCCTTTAAATGTCACTTGTCACTTTTTTAAAGCTGTAGAAAGGAGGGGGGGGGTTGGGGGGGCTGTGAGTCCATCAAGCTGGAACTTTGCTTAAATTAAGAAAAATAAATTACCTGTCTGATATTAATGCCTTCCTTGTAAGAGTGAGAGCAATAAAGAAGGCTCAGACTGACTTGGAGTTTGGACTTGTTGGAGGGCAGGAATTAAAACCTTTCCTTGCTGGCCAGCAAACAGAGGAAAGCAGATTTCAGGGACACACCACCCATCCCTCAGGGAAATGTCCTGATCCCCAGAGATCCTGCTCATCACTGGGAAGATGAGATTTGGTTATCTTGCTTTTAAAATGTGTCACTGCCAGTCTGATAAAGACAAGAATAAATTAAAAATAAGAATAACCAGCCCCTTCTGGGGGAGAAGCTGTCCCATTCCTGGAAGTGTCCCAGGCCAGGCTGGATGGGGTTTGGAGCAACCTGGGACAGTGGCAGGTGCCCCTGCAGGGCGTTGGAAATGGATTTTTCAGGTTCCTTCCAACCCAAACCATTCCATCATTCTCTGATAAAAAACACCCCAGCCTGACCCCACTCTGTAAAAAAGACTTGAACATAAAATCTCAATAAAGAAACTGGAATTCACAGCAGAGCTGGGTCCCAAGTGGAGGAAAACCCCAAATCTCCCTCATTTGCTTCGTGCAGTTACTCCAGCAGCACTTAGTGCCCATTCCTGCCCTTGGGGCCCTGCTGCTGGGATTTAACAAAGCTGAAAGTCAGTCAGGGCCAGCAGGGAATGCTGCCAGTCCTCCCTGGAGCCAGGGGACACATCCCAGCCCTGCCACGGCCCTGCTGCCACAGATCCCAGGCTGGAAGAACCAAACTACATGGGAGGCAGGGTTCTCTCCCCCAGAGCTGTTGCCTTCTCCTCTGCTCCTTTCGGGCCCAGCAGCTGCAGAGGGTGAGGGCAGCATCCCTCTGGAACCAGGATGGAAGGGGAGGTACAGGAGCCTCACCGGAGCCTTGGGGGAGAAGTCTCTTGGTTGTGTGGCAGCTGAGAGCGGTGTGTTGGCAGCAGGACAACACACGGCTGCTGAGGGGGTTCATTAGGTGTTTATTCAGAGCTCAGAGTGGTGTGTTGGCAGCAGGACACCACACGGCTTCTCAGGGTGTTGATCAGGTGTTTATTCAGAGCTCAGAGTGGTGTGTTGGCAGCAGGACACCACACGGCTTCTCTGGGTGTTGATCAGGTGTTTATTGAGAGCTCAGAGTGGTGTGTTGGCAGCAGGACACCACACGGCTTCTCTGGGTGTTGATCAGGTGTTTATTTGGGGGTCCCACCCAAGGAGCCTCCAGAGAGAGATGCCAGGCCAGCCCCAGACAGACAGACAGACCTCCCGAGAGACCAGCCAGACAGAGAGAGAGCTGATCCCTCGTTTATCCACTTAAGAGTGTCCTGGAGCAGGGGCAGGTCCAAGGCTTGGACAATGGGACACTGCAGGTGAGAGGGGCTGGGTTAACCCATAAGGCACCAGGATGAGGTGATGGGCAGGGCTTACACTGAATGACAATTTAGGGAAGGGTTACAGCTCAGCAATGAACCGTACATTTTGGGGTGAACAGAACATTTAGGAAATTAATCATCACACCCAGCTCCCCCCCGGTGCTCCCTCAGCATTTCCAGGGACTCCGGGGAGCTCAGAGGGGTTTGAGCATTGCCTGCTGCTTCCCAGGGCACAAGGGGCTCCTTTGAGACACAGGGAATTTTTTGGGATTGCTCAGCCCTGAGAAGAGAAACCACAGGGTCAGCCAACTGCACCTTCCAGGTGCACACGGGAAAGATGGAGAGATGATTTGTGAGGGATGGAGGGACAGCACACAGGGAATGGCTTCCCACTGCCAGAGGGCAGGGATGGATGGGATATTGGGAAGGAATGCCTCCCTGGGAGGGTGGGAAGGGGCTGGAATGGAATTCCCAGAGGAGCTGTGGCTGCCCCTGGATCCCTGGCAGTGCCCAAGGCCAGGCTGGAGCACCTGGGACAGTGGGAGGTGTCCCTGCCATGGCAGGGGTGTCACCTGGGTGGGATTTAAAGTCCCTCACAACCCAAACCACTCCAGGGTTCTGTGATTCCATGATTATTTAGGTGAGTTTAACAATTAACTGACTAATATTTTTATATAATTTAATGTTTATCAAAGTTGTAGGACTGAACTACAGGTAAGACAAGTTCTCTAAGTAGCTACAATTAAACTGCTAAAATCTTCTGTGCATCTTTGAGCAATTTCTGGTTTGGTTTTGTTTGTTTGTTTGTTTGTTCTCCAGGATTTAACCAGAGCTGAGCAGGAAAGGAAGAGAGGAATTCCAAACTCAGCAGCAGCAGCAGCCTTGAGTAAGTCAGGAGTGACCTCCTGTCACCCAGGTGAGATCAGCTGCCACCTGGCCAGGGAGCAGATCCAGTTCCTGAGGCACTCCTGTGGACACTGAGGAAACAAGGTGGAGCAGTGGCATTGCAGGAGCTCAGGGGTCCTGCTGCCTCACCTGTGTGGAGCCTCTGGAATGCATTTCACTTTTCCATTCCTTCCTGGCTGGGAGGGGGAGCTTTTCAAAGCCCAGCCTACACCTGTCTTTTTCCAGGCAACAACTGAGAGAATGAGAGGACACGGCCTTAAGCTGCGCTGAGGGAAATTTAGGTTGGATGTTAGGAAAAATTTTTTTATGGAAAGAGTGATAAAGTACTGGAATTGTCTGCCCGGGGAGGTGGGGGAGTCACCATCCCTGGATGTGTTTAAAAAAAGACTGGATGTGGCACCGGGTGCCAGGGTTTAGTTGAGGTGTTGGGGCTGGGCTGGACTCGATGATCTTAAAGGTCTCTTCCAACCCAGTGATCCTGTGATCC
>VYXD01006254.1:0-16965 GCA_013397195.1 Hylia prasina
CAAACTTAACCCCCAACAGTCACTGGGCACAGAATACTTTCACTTTATATCTTTCTTTTTACCAGAACACAAAAAGTCTTCCTGGCACTTGGCATTGTGCTATGGAGGAGGGATTCACACTTAAAGTGTTTTAAATTCTTGTGTTAAAAGGCTAAATATATGATCACCAAGGTGTTTGGAATGCACATTTTTGTGCTGAATTTACCAAAATGACAACTGATTGCTTTAGCACAAGCGAATGATTTGAACACCAGGTAATGACGTGTTTAGTAGAAAGTTCAGTAACAGATTATTATATTTTGGGATAAATAATCCATTTTGGTTTTTTATTACTGTAATTTGAAATATTGCATTCTATTATATATTTATAGTTAAGAACTAGGTCTTTACAAAAATCAGTTTCCCTTGTGAAAATATAAAGACAACAAAAAATAAGATAAATACTGAACATTTGCAGTATAGCTGTACAGTGCCTCTCTTTGAACACCAAAACTCTTAATCCAAGTGTATCCATATGGTCTTTATAGATGCTGTTCAGAATGCTTCTATCCCAATCCCACTCAAATCAGTATTAAAATTCATTTTCCATAAAAGAATAACCTGAAAAAATATTTTAAACCCACAGATACATAAATAATCAATGATTTTATTGCAATCTGTGGTGTTACTGGGTCTGGAGAGCAGCTTGGAAGAGAGGTGCCGGAGATATAACTTTTGCAACTCATACATAACAGCTACTGTTATTCAGATATGGTTAGAGCCTATCATTAAAAGCCCACTATGTTCTTTCAGCTATAAATTTAAAGTAAAAATTATCAGAAAGATTATCTTTATAAAATTTGAAATGGCGTTATGTAATCAAATTCACTAATTTGCCTAAGGGTTATAAATTGTGGAGCAGAAGACATTTACATATTCTAGAGTATAATAATGTAATTTTTAATAGAAAGTAAAATATTTTCTTCAATAATATTAACCTCAAGTAGTTTCAGGTACCTCTCTGGACATGTCCAGATATATAAAAAACTTCATTTTAGCAAAATAGTTCATAAGAAATATGGTGATGTTTAGCAGTTCAAACAATAAGCCATAACATCTCTAAATTAGCATACTAATTTTCTTAAATAGATTCCCTGAGGTTCCACATTTTTTAATATGTGCAACAACTTATGAGGTACATTCTTGGAAAAATTAATACCACATTACAGCTTTAATGCAAATTCTTAATAACTCCTTAATAATGTCTATTAATCATGGTCTTAGTATAGTCAATTTTGTGTGAAGAAGGTTACAATGAATTCTCTACTTTTTTAATTTTGGAGTTTCAGTATACATATTCAATATTATTCTACTGGAAAATTCTGTTTGTTTTTCTGTTTGTTTGATTTTCTCTTTGTTAAACTTTCCTCATTTTTCCTATTAATTACAGTGAATAAACCTTTATTTAATACTGCTTTAATTCTTTGTTGTTGTTGAGGCAATTGATTACCTTATCAAAAAGAACTGCATTTTTTTATTAACCATTACTGAAATAATTTGTAGTTGTAATAAAGCTATGGTATTATCTAATTACCAAGTGGTTAAAAATTATGAATCATTTTGAGTGGCAATGTAGTTGTTTAGACTCCACAGATAAAAAGAACTGGTATTTCTACAAGATGATTCATCTTGACCTAAAGTAATACCTGGAAATGAGATCTTTCTTATCCCCAAAGTGCTATTTCTCTCCACAGATTATAAAGTCAAGATGGCTGGCATAGGCATTGCTA
Organism: Hylia prasina; assembly: GCA_013397195.1. Taxonomy (NCBI): domain Eukaryota; kingdom Metazoa; phylum Chordata; class Aves; order Passeriformes; family Sylviidae; genus Hylia; species Hylia prasina. The sequence goes on from VYXD01006254.1 coordinate 1,770, forward strand.
TCTGCACAGTAAACATTGATAAACTTATCTGTAAAGTCTGCACCAAATATAACTAATTCTGACCAGGACTAACATTAAAATCTTTACACATGTCCATATTTGAAAAATGCTCGCTTGTAAATAAACTTTCTCTGCCTGCTCAGAATAGAAAATTAATTTTTAAACAAACCAACAAACAAACAAGAAAATGTTCTTTACTTTTCCTTTCTGCAGCCTATTCTTTAAGGATACAATCCTAGAATAACTGAAACTGGGGGCATTTATATCATGAAATCATGATATAAATTAAATCCATCTCAATTTTAGTTTGAATATAGAAGAAAAATAAGTACTGCTTTGCGTAAGCATTTTCTCTTTATTTAACATGCCACTTCTCACTCACTTCACAACACATATAAATAATATTTTCTTTCTGGTAGCAGAAACAGAATAATTAAATAATCTGACCAGATACTTTTTATAGGTTATTTGTGACAGTTCACTTAAGTTCCTAGGTCTTTGATGAGATTAATATCCTGAAACGTATCAATCAAGACCAATTTCCTGATTATCCTAAATTTTAGTTGTCTCATAAGTAATTTTTTTTGTGTTTCTGTTGGGATAAGTATTTTACTGATGCCACACCTTACACAATGAATAATTATTTTATTTTGAGGCAAGGGATTTTTCCAGCTGTTGATATTTGCCACTTGTTAAAGGATCTAGGTTCTCATTCAGTTTTCAGAAGGTTATTCTCAACAGGATTAATGAGCAAATAATTCCTTGAAAATGGGCATTATTTTGTACCTCTAATTGAAGGTATGTAGAAACACATCAAAAATAATAAAGGCTTAAGAGTTAAGTCTGTGACATGTAGCGAAAATGATACCCACATAAGATAGGCAGCCAGATGAGAATGGTCGGTTTCTAGTCTTAAATGCAGATCTTACATATTTCTTACATATTCTTCCCAAGAAATCAAAAGCAAACTGTTCTTTCAATCCTTAAAAACCGAGACCAACAACCAAACAAAAAAGCATCTGACTTCCGTATGATATTCCTAAAATTTATATGAAATGTCTACTTGAATTCTTGTACACTGCAAGGATCTGTAAGTAAATACTAAAAGCATAGAGCCAAAATTGCAGACAAAGGAATTAAATTGTATGCTAAATAAAATAAATGAAAATTATCTCAATTATTTCTGTGTGAGAGAAATTCAGCTGTAGTTTTCCTTTCAATAAATTCTTAAAAATACATTTTGGCTCAGATTTTTTGTTGTGTTTTGTATCTATTTATATACACAATCATTTACATGCACACATTAAATTGATAAATATTCTACAACTCTACTGTTATAAAATTTTGCTTTTGTTAACAGTGGTACGTTGTGGGATATAATTGTTAAAGTTGTTGAGGCTTATGCTCACCAAAAGTCCATGTGGGAATGCAGAGCTGCCAGCTGGATGGTTGGAAGTTGGTTGAGGGTGAAATATAGTTATGACTCGTGGGCAGCAGACTGCAGCTGAGCCATCCAATGGGTGACCTTCTTCTGTTAAGTCTTGGTTTTGTCTGGTTGAGATTAAAGGTTTAAAAGGAGGGTGACTTCTACTATAAAGAAATCTCCTTTGGATGCAGAAGAGTGTCTGTGTTTCTTTGTTCCCCATTGCTGCAGTAAAACACTCTAATTAGAAAAATAATATTCTAAATTACTCAGAAGGCATTGCTAGTCATCCATTTCTTTTGTATTTATATTCCAGCAGATATAATTTTTGTTTCAGGTACCTTTAACATTTTTACCTCTAAATTTTTTAAAAGGGTTATCTTGTTTCTCATTCTAATTGGTAAGCCAAACAGATCAAGCTGGCTTTTGGCCAAATGCACAGCTTTGATTTGGAATAGAAAAATGCCCCATGTCATCTAGGGTGCTATAGATATATTTTTGATTTCCAGTCCCTTAATTTTTCTCATGCTAAATCTTTGTCAGAAGAATTATTTCTGTCTCTTTCTTTTTTTTCTTGCCTGATGATTTACTAGTCTGGTGAGTAGTCTACAGGGAGTTAGTGCTTAGAAAACAATCTATGAACTGGAACTGCATTCAATTTAAACAGCAAGAAGCTACAGCTGTGCTATGAGAGTAATAGAAAGAGGTAAATTACAACTAGTTTACTATGAACTTTTTTGCCTTATAGGATCAATCTACATAAGGCCTTTGAACATATCAGAAAATGATCCTGCCCCAGGCTGTCTTGCCTTTTAATCTTCTAAATAACTTCTTATCTTCAGCAACTGCAGTAAAAGTAAAAGAACATCTCTGAATTAATGGGTAGGCACAAAGATAACAGTATTAATGTTGGTCAGAATGAGATTAAATTGAGATTTTGCTGACAAAGTAGATCTAATGCTTCAAATAATGTGCAAATAGAAAATGCTTGTATAGTCCTGGTGGATTTCTAAGCAGCTGTGAAAAAAGTAGGCATGAAACTGACTCCTGAGAATTCCAAATGTGAGCACTTTATTAGAAGGCAAAAGGTTATATAGAATTAATAGATTTGCAAAATCCTGCCAGCAACATGTAGTCCAGTGAAAATATCTAGAATGAAAAAATAGACATATAGGAGTTTCTTAGTCCAGCATGAACTTAGTTAATGAACATTAAAATAAAAATGTGAAGACTGCTCTTATTTTGGAGATGTTAATATTTTTTTTATCATGTGGGCAGAAATCTGAAAACTTGAAGAAATTTTCAAAAGTTTTCTAAATGTCTTTATAATAAATATCACAGGAAAGCATCAAATAGGACTTTAAAGAGGTTTATAATAACAGCCAAGAATAATGATAATAATCAGGAATTTCCTACCTACAATATTATGCTGAAAGAAACTTCTCAAATTGTTTTGAAAGTTAATGCGGAGCACCTGTTTTGACAGATGTGTTATAGGGCAGCAGCTGTAGGGACATGAGAAAGGACAAAAAAAAAAAAAAGTAATTAGGAGGTATTAAGGAAAAATAACTTGCAATTAGTAGACCAGTGAAAAATGAGATGGAAGAGAGGCAGATCCATAACCTGAAGAACACTAGTTTCTATGATGAAAATTTAGATTCAAAAGACAAAGTGAACTAGATTAATTCACATTAATAAGGTTTATGAACAAAGAAACTGAAATATGGACCACTGCTAGATTTTCAAGATTGCTCAACACCTTCCAGGTATCATTGAGTAAGAGATACTAATTTCTTCTGAAATCAGTGCATTTAGGTCATTCAGGTAACTTTTAGCAATCTGGGGTGGGGGGGCAGAGGAAATAAAAGGAAACATTTGGTTTTTTTGGTAAGATAGGATTTTTATTTCTGGGAGATAAGTTGGGGTCTTGTCTTTTTACATGTTTGTTTGTTTTCCAACTAATGGATTTTCCTTTATAAGGGAAGGATGATAAAAAATGACATCCCGAATGTGTCAGGCAAGTTCTTTAATGGCATTATTCCCCTGAAATAGAAAATCTACATTACAAGTGGATCTGCATCAAATTGTTGATAGCAAATCACCTTAGAAGAATAAATTTGTTTTAAGGTTGAATTCACAAAGTCCATAATCAAAGAATCATTGAATCATAGAATAAGCATCCAATTATTCTGAATATGTGGTTATAAAATTCATGGAGAAGTTCTTAAAATTTCCATTTGCTTAGGTATTTGATAAATTAGATTTCTTATGAAGAAGAATACTGAAAATACATGTGTTAGAAATACGATTTCATCTCCTGTCTCTAATTTGTCCTAATGAGATTTACTGTACAGTTCTGGGAAAAATAAGTAGCCATGTGTTCCGATGAGTAACTAATACTCAGTTACAACATGACTCTTACTTTATATATTTTTAAATTATATAAAACCCAGGAAATTTAATAAATTACAATTCAGTTATTTTCATTTAATAAGTAAAGATTTTTTTATTATGATGTATTTAATTACAATTTGTATATGCAGGAAATTGCAGAATTAAAATAGATTCAGCAATAAAAATTTTTTTATATATATTGCACATTATTGTATTAAGTGCACCTATTGAATTTCAACTATATAATAAAAGACCATAAATCATTCCTGTGGAAAATACTGTTCTTCTTCAAGGCCACTTAATAAATATTCTTCTACATTTTCAGCTGTAACCATCATGTTTTGTTTTTTGAACAGATTTCAACATCTAATTTTCTGGTGCAGTGTCTGAGGAATTCAATGACATTTCATCCTTCTCTTACAACTAATTTAAGACTTTATCTCTCATCTCTATGGAATGTATTGTTTTGTCAATCTGAAAGAGTAGGACTTTATTTGTGTGTCTATGAAATAATGCTTATTGAGCCACCTAAATCCTTTTAAACACTTGTGATAGTTTCATGTGATCTTATGTGTTCTCTTCGCCTTCATCCCAGACTGGAAAAAAATTCCAGTCTTCTCACATTATGAAATGTGAACAGTACATTCTGGACCAATACAGGTGGCTTCAGAAAGTGTCCAGTCAGACAGGAAACTAATGGAGCAGGGGATGGTGGCAAAAATAAATAAATAAAATAAATAAAATAAATAAAATAAATAAAACAAATAAGATCATTTCTTTTCCCTCCAGGTTTGGATGGGAGTGTAGGTTAGATATAACTTTTTCTATTAAAGATTTAAGTGTTATTTTGAATGCATATTTACAAGTGGAAAGACAGATGAGTTTTAACTGGAAAGAAAAAAAATCTTCTGTTGCTTACTTAGGACACTAATATAAGAAAGTTATTTGTAATTTTGACTCATAAAGCCAGGAATCTGAAGCTGTTACATCATTTTCTGCATCCTTCTCCATGCCTTTCTGGTACCTTTTTTTTTTTTAAACATGTTTTTTCATCATGAGCCCTTGTATTTCCTTGGTGCTTTGTCATTCTGCTACTTTACAGTTTCCAGGCTGTATCTTCCTATCTTGTAATAATTTTAATATCCCATAATATCCTATAAAAGCCCATAATTTTACAATCCTCCTGAAATATATACTTGTCCCTGGTGCTTTCCCCAGATTTTAGCATCATTCACAAACTGAATAGGTCTCTCCTCCCTCTTCCAGGCCATTAGCAGAGCTGTTGAACTCATCTCCCTCCTCCTGACACCACGCTATTTGAGACAACTCCGTCTGTGGCTGTGTTTCCAGCCCATCTTCATACCTTGCGTGTGCAAATGGTTTGGTGTGGTCCATGTGACCCTGGATCTCACATCTCTGCAGTGTGTGTTTGCCTGCACAAACCACCACGCCCTTACCCACACATGCTGCAGAGTGCCTGCCAGGGGGCTGGGGCAGCAGAGGACCAGGGTGACAGAGAGCTCATCTGAGATTGCCTGGAGCACAGCTGGCTGCTTCTACACTACCTGTGTGAGCAGGTGAGTGCCACTGCTGAGAGGGACACTCCAAACCCCCTTGCACAGCAGCAGATTGATTCTAACCTGGGCTGTATGCCAAGAGGGGAGACATTTAATTTTCAGTGTGATACCTCTGATAGAACAGTTTTACAGCTTATATGCAGCCCACACAGCATTTCCTAGACTATGTATAAGCAAGAATTGTTACTGAAAAAAAAACACAAACCAGCCAAAAAAAATCCTAAAATCCTAATATTTGGTTTTCATACAGTAGGCATCATTGCATCAGCTAGAACAGAACTGACCCAACTTCCACCAGCTGAGGCCAATCTAGTATCATTTACCTTTAAAGTTCTAAAACTAAAAATGATGAATTATGCCAAAATGTCATCATATTTCCCCAGTGTAATTACAAAAGTAAGGAAGAGTTATTATCAGCTAAAATTTAAGGAGCTTTAAATGTCGTTCACTAGAGATTCTGTAAGCCTTTTTTTCTTTTTGTTAATAAGTGGTACAATAGCTTGTCTCTGTCTTTCATTCATATCTTTTTTCTTTCTGTCTTTTTTTAACAAAAGCACATGCTGAAGGCACTTAAACGAATTCCATAAAGGTTTGCAACTGGGCAAAACTGAAATTATATTTGCTGTGTGGAGTTAGGAAATCTGGTCATTTGCATATCCTCATGTCATTATCTTGTTAGCCATGAGGTGAGGAAAAATATCAATTCCAAGCATTAAAATGTTTTTAAAATTATGATCAAATGTTTTATCTTTCCAGGAAGACCTAAATAATGCATATATTTCCTAATGTAATGCAAAACTTCTGATTTTGAAAAATATATAGTTTACTAACTGCACAACATTCTAAATTAGAATTTTGAGATTCAAATTCTTCTTTTCATGTCCACTGAATTTAATACTTTATAGTGGGCAAAAATAAGTCTTTTTTTTTTTTTTTTTTTTTTAAATCCTACTCATGATGGTTCTAAGCAGGTGTACAGTAGATGAGAGACTTGAGGCATTCTGAATCACAATTTTTCCCATATATGCATCTGTGTAATATGGAACCATACTACACACCATTTGTAAAAGTATTGGTTAAACATTTTTAATCATTAATAGTCCTTAAAGCACCACTTCAGTAAATTTTCCTTCATAGTCATCAGAAATCAACTACCTAAAGAAAGGAAATCTCCTTCCTTCTAACAGACAGTTTCTACACTGAAGTGGTAAATAACTAATAAGTAACAGTATGTGTTGAAATAGTTTCAATAAAACTAGTAAATCAGTTCTCTTTTGTATGAAAAAGGCAGAGGTAAATTCAGAGATGGAAATGTACTGATTCATTGCCTGATACTAAGCACTTCATTTCCTTAGGGAGGAACAGAACACGTAAAAATAATCCCTACCTTTTTTCAGTGACCTGCCACCTCAAAATGAAAAGTGATCCAAAACATAGCTCAAAATTCAGAACAACCACAAAACCTTCAGTAGCAGTAGTAAGAAAATTAAATAATATTTTGAGATAATTTTTGAAGTTTTTTCTATCAAGGACAGAGTTTGAAAAATGAGTAAAAAAAACCTAATAAATACTGAAAATGTTGTAAAATATGTTTCTTGTTTATATATTCAGCAGACCTTCTTAACAAAAGAGGTTTAGATAAGACCAGATATGTTTATTCAGGATGGATTAAAGTTCTTAACATAGCCTTAAATCATCAGACCAAATTGTAAAACTGATTAAAATCATAGTTTTCACTGTCTAACATTTGTAGCCACCCTTTATACTTAGTTGCTTATTACTGTGGTTTTTTTCTGTTTCTCAAACTTTGTCTTCCACTTTTGACTCTTGCCATTGTTCTTGATTACTTTACCTGGCATCTAAAATCCGGTACTTAATTTTGTTGATATTTCAACAGCTTTAATGTTCTTTAAAAAAGATTGTGAACAGACTGTCACAATAACCCTGCTAATCACAAGTAATTATGATTGCAAAGTACATTTCTACATAGTCAGTAGGTCTGTGTTGTTTTTCTAATGAACTTTTACACATTCAGAAAATCAGAGAATAATTTGAGTTGAATGGGGCTTTCCAACTCTATTTTTATTATTGCATACTTTGGCTAAGAAAGCCTGGATGCAGTTAGACATCAAACATCTGAAAATTCAAATAATTCTACGCACTAGATTTTTAGAATAGTATGTAGAAGCCACAAATGACACTTAGGACTCACAAAATATTAAGTGAAAGACGTTCTTGATCTTAGTATTTCAGACTTTCTTGATCTTTGTATTTCAGAAGTTCTACAAGGCTGGTATTCTTTGAAAATATGTTTGATCTGCCAAAATTCTCATAGAGAGGTGCATGCTTAGAGAGGTATTTTTTCTTCTTTTATAAAGCATTGTTCCTTTTGATTTCAATATTGAAATTGGTAGTTTAAAATATCTGGTGATTGAGAGTTTGGAATAAAATCTATATTTTAGAACTAACATTTCTATGCCCCTTTGAGCCTCCTACAGCTGGAACATCTGTCACAATTTCAGCAACAAAATGTAATACTGAAGAGAGGGTGAACACATGCCACAGAGGTTGCTACATGCAACAGAAGACTGTGAAACTTAAGAAAAAAAAGTTGGTGTTCCCTAAATTCTGGAGCACTGCTGCAAGATTGCTATTATTCCAAGTCAGCTATCTTCATAGTCTTTGTATGATACTCTACCCAGGTGCATATGGTGTGACTAGCTTAGACTCAAATTGCAAAGCTTGCCACTGTGTGGATCTATATGAATAAAATACCCACATGCTCTTACCTTCCTGATTGTGAGCATGGTAGGCAGAAATTTAACTCCTATATTGGCCTTTGACATGTTTACTGTGATCTTTATGTGCTTATCAGTTTAGATGCCAAAACCTGAAGACAGGAGGTGGCTTCAGTTTACTTGCAATGGTATAGTTTTTTAATCCTCTGTCTTCTTATTTCCTTCCAAAGGATCACTTCACTGCACTTCTTGTGCAGACATACATGCTCATCTGTTCCTTAAATTCAGTATTGGATTAAGTAGTATGAGGTTCCGTTCAAATTGTTTCAGATAATGTGACTTTTCAGGTAAGTAACGTTTAGATAATTGAAATTATACTCTAATTATATATCAATGGTCTAGAATATTTGTTTTATTCTTTTATCACATCAGCATTTTTTTCTGGATCATAAAGTTAGACTAGACCCACATTTTCCTAATATAGATATACTTCCCGCATCATTTATTTTTTCATTCTACTACGGTTTAGAGGATTACTTCTACCCCACTAAATAAGGCAGTAGATATAAACTTAACATTTTGAACTCAAAAATTACTCAGCTAGTGAAATCTTAATTAAAGTAAGAATCATTGGAATAAGAGTTTGAAAATGGCACTTCTTAAGATAATATAAACTGCATATTGAAAACACAGTAATGAACAATCATCATTTGTAAAAGGCATTGCATGTGAGGAACCATGGTGTTAAAGTGAGGGATGCTTAGAAAAACTTCATACAACAGTGATTCAATTATCTTAGTACTACCTTTAAGAGCAGGAGTGTGATCCTTAGATGAATGACACCAACAAATGTTTTGTTCCTTCTAAATCATATGTTCTATGTGGATAGCATAGCCACATCTCCAGACATTTACAAACTAAATGAAACATAAAAACTAGGCTGTTATTCAAATGGTGGCTCCTGGTGGGATGTTTTCTAGTCTCTCTAAGAGCTATTCCAATATTAAATCTATATTCCTTCTCCAGGTTTAAATTTTAATTTCAGCTGTATGGCAGAAAATGGACAAGGCATGAAGTCACTGTAGAATTACAAGTATCATCTTTAGGCAAACTTCTTACTCTAGGAGCTCCTATTTCTTAGAGTTTGCCCCTTTCTTTGGTGATTACTCTAGTTACTTGAAAATCCTAAAAATGCATGTGGAAACTTCCCCATAGCAAAAATAATACCAGCATTACCTTCTGTTATAATCATTGAATAAAGCTCTTTTTACCTTTATTTTGTTGCAAAATAAAATACAAAAGTCCTGACTGAGACATGATAGCAATATGTGATACTATCAATGTATGGTGTGAAAGTTCAGCATTAAGCAGATGAGGTCAACTTATGGAGTTGTTGTGAATTTTGATTAAAAGTCAAGTACTTCTTGAATACTCTTACAGATATTATACATTCAAGTACCTCTTCTCAGGCCTGTATGGAAAATGTCAGTCAACTTACAATGATGGAAATATGATGACAAAAATTATTTTCCATGGACTGTGTTCCCTTCCTAAAGTTTTAGTCCTGTCAAATTTTGGAACAAATATTTTGTCATGGTTGTAAGAAAATGCTTTTCAACTATTCTTATATATGACAACACACTTTTTCACAGAGAAATATATTTTAAGTCACCTATAGAATCTGTAGTCCAGACCAATGGTTTGCCAAAATCAGCAGTCACTAAATTACAACACAGTATAATTAGCTATAATTTCCCCTCTCATTTATTCTGGCCCAAAATGTCATAGAATCTTAGAATCTAAGGGCGTTGGAAAGGAACCTTAAAGACCACCTAACTCCAGCACCCTTGCCGTGATCAGGTATGTCACACAGTGGGTCAGGTATGTCACACAGTAGGTCAGGTTTCTCAGGGCCCCATCCAACCTGAACTTGAACACTTCCAGGAATAAGAATTGAGCACCCATGACTTCTCCAGCCAAAAATTTCAGTCTCAACACCTTCATGGTAAAGAATTTCTTTTTAACATTGAAACTAAACACATTGTCTTTCATTTTATATAGCCACTACCTCTTATCCTATCACGACATTCCCAGCTATAAAGTCCACTTCCAGCATTCTTCCGTGCCTCCTTTAGGTATTGGGAAGATGATATATGATCTCTTTGGAATCTTCTCGACACCGAACAACCTCAGCGCTCTCAGCCTGTCATCAAAGAAGAGGTGTTCTAGACTTCCGATCATCTTCATGGTCTTACTCTGGACTCACTCCAGCACCTTGACATCCTCCTTATCTTGGGTGTCTAGGGGCTGGATGCAGTACTCCAGGTGAGGTGTCACCAGAGCAAGGAGAGCAGAGCAAGCAGAGCAGAGCAGAGCAGAGCAGAGAGGGAAAGACACCATGCTGGTCATACTTGTTTTGGTGCAGCCTAGTATGTGGTTTCTGGGCTGCAAGTGCACAGTGATGAATATCTTGAGCTTTCTCTGAAAGGCTGTTCTCACTCTTCTTTGCCCAGCAGGTATTTGTGCACAGGAAAGCCCTGTCCTAGGTGCAGGACCTTACACTTGGCCTTGTTCTTCAAGGGTTTTGCACATGCATACCTCTCAAGCCTTTAAGGTCCCTTTAGGATGGCATTCCTTCTCTCCAGTGTGTTGAGTGCACCACATAACTTGGTGTCCATGGTGAACTTGCTAATGGTGCCCTCAGTCCCATGTTGCTGACATATGCTGAACAGCACCTGCCTCTGAGGGACAACACTCATCATTTGGACATTTGCTTTCTGCTTGGACATGGGGCTATTGACTGCACCTCTTTGAGTGCAGCTGTCCAGTCAATTCCCCATCCACCCAGTCATCCATTGTCAAAACTATTCCTTTCCAGTTTAAAAGTGAGAATGTCATGGGACAGTGTCAAATGTTTTGCACACGGCTGTGCAGATAATTTTGGTTACTCTTCCCTCATCAACCAGCACAGTAATTCAGGGTGAAATGGTTATATTTGCAATAAAGTCTAGTGACCATTATTTGGGTTGGAATGTGAATCAATTAAAATTGATGCAGTAGATGTTTGAAAAAATAATAATAAAATTAGCTAGGCTGACAACCATCTGTCAGTGGGCTATTTGATTTGACATTATTAATAGGAAGGAAATTATGTAAGATTACCATTATTTTATATAGAGCACCTCCAGATCCATTAGATCTTAATTTCAGATCTAAAATATGTGGTTCAAGCACAATCTAGAAGCTTGAAAACATAAAATCAGAGGCAAGTTCTCTACTTATTTTCATTTCTCTTTCCTTTTTTTTCTTTTCTCTTCTTCACTTGCAAAAGAGAATTGTGACAGAATTATGAGTAATTTTTTATACTTCTGTAGTCAGACTTTGTGGCCCACTTAAGCAGAATACAAAGATCAAATAATTGTTTGGGTTCTTTTCTGCCAGTGATCAAGAACCATACGTTTAGATGCTGAAGTAAAAATGTTTGTATGGATATATCAAGTAATTTTCTTTTCTCTCTGCATTGCAAAGCCAAATGTATGAAATCATAAATATATTTGCCATGCATTTACTTAGGATCTTTGACAACACTAACAATTACATGTTCGTCCTGCTTTTTTTTTTTTAACCCTCATGTTTTAGGGCATGTTACCTATATCTTATCAGTTGAATACTGAAAAAATCATACAAAAAAAGAACAAACAAGACACTCCCTTTTAATCTTCTCCTAGACATAACTGATAATATTATGGATTTCTGCTGTCTTGCAAGAGATCTCTGAGAAGCTGCTTCTGTTTAAATTAATAAAGAAAAGGGGAAATGTGGACAATTAATTATATAAAGGCCCATAAGAAGTTTTTTTAAAAAAAACTCATAAAGGTTTTCCAAGCAATGAAGTTCATATAAATGAAGAATTTCATGTAAACTTATAGGTGCAAAAAACCTAAACAGATATTACCAGACATCTGGATAATAGAAATCCATTTCACCACTTTGATGCTTAGTAATGTTTCAAGTGTTCTGTTTAAAATATTTTATAAACTATTTTGGTGTGATCTTTGGACATTTATATATTGAAAAAAATAAAAATTCTGCAGCCTACAGCTAGAGACACTACAAGGCTAGTTGCATTCTCTTGCTTTATGTAATGGGCCTTGAAATTAAAACACACATGAATTTCATAGCATAATAGACAATCCCATTTCCAGATATTAAAACCCAGCATTCACAACTTTTTCTGCAGAAAACAAAACTTACTTTAAAAATGCTCTCTGTATTATTTAGATATTGAATATACATTATATATAGTAAGCCCATTAAATGTTTTGTGTAATGCTTAAATGGACACCAGTTACACATTTTAAATAATGCCCATGTGTTTTGTATTATAGGTACATGTGTACTATAATATCTATCCACAACTACACATCTAGCAACAGTTGAAGTCACAATGACATTAAAACTAACCTCTAGAGATTTTTAACATTTCTCTTGGCAATTTTTTGTTACAGAGTTACTCATTCTGAAGTGCTATGCCTACAGAAGCAGAGCATATAGGCAAAAGCATTGGAAGTCCTCTCGATTATGCAACACAAGAGACTTTAGATGCTAGCTGTATGTGAGTTACAGAATACATGATATAAATTATCCTCATTACAATCTTTAAAACAGTAATAGGCTGTTGGGATTTTTTTTTTTTTAGGGGGGGGTTGGACAACTTGTTTGTTTGTTTTGCTTGTGGTCGGTTCTGTTTTGTTTACATGGAATGTCTGAGATATAACATACAGCTTGTCTGACAAACTTGTAAAATAACACAAATACAGATTGTATTTGGTCCATAAAAGGCATATATTTCATAGCAGATGTGAATAGAATACTGCCTCTTGTAAATGTCTCCTAGATATGAAAGTAGTACTTGGTTCTCAAATCCGTGTGATGATTAGTTCTGTTGAAAAATTATCTGTTTAGCCAGAGTCTGCAGGGGATGAAAATGTATCATCTGTTGACATAAAATAATCTTTGTCTTGATGGAAACAATGATTACTTATAATAAATTGCTTTGTTTTGAACGTCTCAGAAGGGAAATTTGAAGTACATAATAAACATATTTGGTTAATGTTTATTTAAGGAAAAGAATTAGAGAGAACACTATTTACCCTGCTTTGGTAATATTGGTGGAAAGGACTTCCAACTCCTTTTTTTTTTGTCCTGATACATATTTTAGTCACTTGGTCCTTTATCCTACAGTTTGGACTGGTTCCTGAGCCTGGCTTTTAGTGTATGGAGAGTTTTGACTCATGTGCATGGTCCTGGTCTTGGGTAAACCTGACAACATCAATACCAAGAAAGATCCTAAAGCAGTCAGAAGTAACTGCCAATATTTGATGAGAAATTGGAATCAGAGAGAGCTTGAGGTGCAATGCCTCATACCTCAGTACAGTATCCGTCCACTCTTTCCATGCTTCTTCACTCTGTTGCCCAGACACATTTCTGTCACAATCCCAAATATTTCTCTTTCTCATCTGTGGTTTGGTAGGATGAATATCACATGTTCATGACTTTCAAAGTGTTTGTACCACCAGAAAAGACGGCTCTATTGTTAGCTCACATGAAGTATAAGCTCCATAATGCCAAGAACATGGATCTAAATGTGGGCTAAATGTGCCATGGCTATCAAAATTTGTAGACTATATTGTATAGAGTCTTTCCTTTCCTGAACCCAGATGCAAAATACTTTTCATTTTCACAGGGTTAGTATTCAATTGCTAGATCTTGAAAATACCCAAATTTTCAATGGATCTATTCTTTCCATCATTTCCTACTTTGCACTCTAGGAGATGTGAATCATATTCTAAAGTACACCTCCCTCCCTGTGCTCCATATGGCTAACCTAAGTGTTTTCTCAGGGTACTCTGATCATCAATTTAAAGTGGCAATAGTAAAAGTTTCTCCTAAGTGTATCTGCTGAGCATTAGAATCAAGAACTTTTCCCATTTTTTCCAAGGGAAATCAAATGCTTTTAAAAGTTTAGTCTATGTGCTATTGTTCATATTTGTGACACTTTCTTGGCTGCTTAGGTTATGGTCAAGCTGTCAGAGTTTCAGAAGAAAAAAAATCTACAGAGAAAAATACAATCATATTATTATTTTGTGGCCTTACTGGACATGTAACACATAATTTATTTTCCTACACCATATGTTTTCACTCAAAAATGATAATAAACAATTAATCTGCTCTATTCACTTGTTATGATTGATATTTTTCCTCTAGAAAAACATCTTACTTTTGTCTATATATGACAATTGATATACAGTATTCTAAAGCATTCAGCGCAGAGGTTTTTCCAGATGATTAATTGCACCCCTTTTTGCTGTGTCTCTGAGTGCTTCTTGCTGTCTGTGGCATCCCAAATCCCTCATTCAGTACAACACACAGACCATTGTTTCTTTCCAGGTGAATTATGATATGTATGTCTCTGACAAGAATCCTCTGAGATTAGATATTCTCCAGGGATTTTTTTCCTACAGAATACTAGAAGGCAGTAACATGAATCTGTTCTAAAAAGTTATTTAGAAATAATTTTTAAAAATTATAAAATTTAATTTAGAAAACTATTTAGCTTGAAACAGTAAAGCTTGGGCAGTATAGCCTCTGAAGATCAGAAGTCTACCCAAACGTTAGCAAGAGACCAACAGATGCAAAATCATCATTTGCAGCCCTCAGACACAAGGGGTTGTCATGATGGCATCTTGCCTACTCTTTCTTCCTAAGATGAGCAGTAACTACCTATTTTTAGCCATGACAGCCACATGTGGCTCCCAGCACAAGCTTGAAACTTAGCTCAACCTTGATTAATATCTGCCATGCTACTACATCGTTACAGAAAAGTAGTTGCTATTTCATTCTAAAAATGATATCAAGATATTTTAGTGTTCTTATGATATGTTCTTCAGGACCTGGAAGGATTTTTTTTTTTTTTTTCAGTGCAAGCTTATGTGTAGGAAAAAGAAAACAGCAGATATGCATTGACATGTCTTAAGAGTTCAGTTGGTTCTTATTTTTTTTTT
>VYXD01006254.1:17387-40931 GCA_013397195.1 Hylia prasina
ATTGCACCCCTTTTTGCTGTGTCTCTGAGTGCTTCTTGCTGTCTGTGGCATCCCAAATCCCTCATTCAGTACAACACACAGACCATTGTTTCTTTCCAGGTGAATTATGATATGTATGTCTCTGACAAGAATCCTCTGAGATTAGATATTCTCCAGGGATTTTTTTCCTACAGAATACTAGAAGGCAGTAACATGAATCTGTTCTAAAAAGTTATTTAGAAATAATTTTTAAAAANGCTTATGTGTAGGAAAAAGCAAACAGCAGATATGCATTGACATGTCTTAAGAGTTCAGATGTTTCTTATTTTTTTTTTTTCCCCCCCAAGGAGAATAAACAAATGTGTCAAAGCCTCAATTTTTAACTGCCATGTATTCTTATTAGAGCAACCAATGTATATCGAACTTTATCCAGCCCAGTTTCTTTTTAATTCTCCAAAAAAAGGAATTTAGATCATAAAAATGAGGATCAAATCATACAACTGAAAAAAAATGTTAGAGTTGTCTTCACAGATTTCCTTGCTTAAGCAAGAACAGAATTACCTGTCCAAAAATATGCCTGAAAAATGGACATACTTTTAAAGAGATTCATTAATGTAGAAAAAGTCCACAAGGGAAGCAAATAATGACATCAGACACTTTACAATAACCTTGTGATTCATTACAGTGCAGTACATCCTTCTGACATATATTAAAATGAAAAACATTCCAGAGTAGTTTGCAAAAAAAAAAAAAGTCATAGCAAAACATAAAGAAGCATCAAGAATAAACATAGAATTATCTTGTTACTTCCTAAAGTATTTTTGATCTTAGAGAGCAGAGGAAATATAAGTTCATTTCACTGTTTTGTACGGTTAGATATAACCAACATGACTTCAGTCATGTTCTGGCTTTTTGGTGAAAATAAAGCCTCCATTCACAAGTTTATATTCCTGCCCATAGCAGAGATTTGAGCTAGATGATTGTAAAGGTCCTTTTCCTACCCAATACATTGTATTATTCAAAGATCTTTTTTTTTTTTTTGCTCCTATCATATAGAAAGAAAGTGCTTTAGTTTCCTGGCTTACTTTTTCTCATGTTCTGTATTAGCATTTTAGGGGATGAATTGACCTTTCTGAAATTCATTATGAGTACCAGACCATTCAGCCCATTGTAACATTCACTCTCTTCTTGCACAAAGTTGTTCCAAAGCTGGAAGCAGGATAGGTATTTCACTCTACTGCTGTTAAGTCTCTCCACAATAACTGATCTCGCCAGGGTATGCCTGCCATCATAAGTACAGACAACTTTCAGTCTCATGAAAAAGAAAGCTAGATTAGTAAATAAAACAGTATTTAAAGTACTGAGTTTAAATTATAACACAAGGAAAACATGGTACAATCTTGTTTGCTAGGAAATATACAAAATACACTTTTAAGTGTACACTTTTAAGTATGTGCTATGGTCTCACTGATACTGAATTCCTTTGATAAAGATACTGCATCAGAAGTAAATTTTAGTACAAGTTTTGTTTGTTCAGGTATTTTGAAGGTTAGAGAAGAAATATCTATGTGAATCCTGAAATAGCAATGATTTCACGTGTATAAAAGCTTTGTCAAGTGTATTTTTATGGTACCAGTGTCTGATTTAGCACCTTAAATTGATTTATTATAAAAATAAATAAGGTTATCTTTCTCATTATTCTTTTAGATAAAAAGAAGCAATATTTTTAGGGTTTTCTTTTAGTCTATATCTTCAAATATATATATTTGGGCAGAAAGATATCATAAGCTTCTTAACACTTGTATGATAAGTCATATAATTTTAATTTTAATTTCATGTTTTGTCTGATCTGTGAAGAGAATGAATAACAAAGACAGGTCAAAAGCAAAAAAATATATCCTGTCATGTACTCCAGTAGCAACTGACAGGAGAAGTGCTCAATTAATTTTAAGTGTCATTACAGTGAAAAGCAAGAGAACACACTGGAAAACATACATAAGCAGAAGTTAATTAGAAATGGAATCTTGATAAAATAAAAATATCTACTTAAAGAAACAAAAAAGAGCTGACAGTAAACCCTGTATTTAGACCAATAACAGCTGTTACAAATGATAAAGCTAGTCTTTCACATAGAAAACAACTATGGTAATTATCTGTTTTGGGGGAATATTAAGTTTTGTTTACCCGGTCTTCCAGGTGTATACTTGGGAGACATTTTCATGCTAACCCGCTGTGTTTTCAGAAATATCAAAAGAAAATAAGTTTGCCAGATGACTGAAATGTCTTACAATCACTATGTTAAAATCAAAGATCTCTTTCCTTTCCAGGACTGCAGTAGCTGGCAGTTATTGCATTGGGAATGCCAGGAATCTACTACAGAAGAGTGGTCAGTGGCGACAGCCAATTACCAAGGTGATTACTAGTGGGAGACATAATTGCTAAAAATTTAATGGAGGTCATGTTTTAAGCCTGCAGATACATTTGGTGTTTTGATAGGGATGGGGTATAGGCCTGGACCTTATGATCAGGTTGCATACAGCCTAATGACCAGTTTTAGAGTAAAAGAATGAGAGGAAAAAATGGGGCTTGAAAGCTCTTATCTTTCTGAAAATATGAACTAATAATCAAATTGAACATCACCTATTCAGAATGTAAAATATAATATAAGCTTCTTCCCTATTTTTCTCTATTGCAAGCTCCAGATTTTATCTATATTTAAACTGATTCTCAAAAAACTGTGAAACCACAGAAGAAACTTTTTATGACTTTTAGGTTGAAATCCATGTTCTTACACATGCTCTCAAAATTAGAAATCCTCTAAAATGTACAATTGAGCATCTGGAACCAGTTATAAAACTTCTGTAATGTGAAAGGTAAAAAGCCAGATGGGTGGTTGCATTAGACATGTACTACAAGAGAATGGATATATTTTCAGCAATTGAGCCCAAAGGAAATTAATATGGCCAATAAAGTAGACTTTATCTAACGTCTATTCTTACTTTGTAGGCATAAGTTGCAAATATATTTTTTCTAATGAAATATTTACTTCTCTAATAATATATTTTTCCAGTTTTCTTATCTTTTCATTTTTTATAGTTCAATTAAAACACCTTTTAATTCCCTAAGGTTAATTATATTGGTGATGTACAAGTTTGGATAAAAAAAATTAAGATCCCTTACACTTACAGTTTTGCCAAATACAGGTGGAGAAGATTGTGAATGAATTCTGAAAACAGAAATGCTGTTTCTGTCAAAGTACTTTTTGCAAGGTCACAGAACAAATTAGTGGACTTGGAAAGTTTTACCAGTACATTTTGAACCCTTACAGCATTTTGAAAACAAATTCTGAAATTCTTAGCAGGAAGCCATATCACTAGGTTCCTTGAAAAGGTATGTTTAGTGTGTGGGGTTCACATTCTAGTGAGATAACAGTAAATGCAAACAAAGAACACATCTGGCTAGTAAGGAAGAGTTTCTTTATTGAGTCATGAATTACAATGCTATGTGGCACATCTGAGTTTGACCAAACCCATCATTGCTTACTGTCTCCTCAAGGATGATGTCTTTTGACCTTTGAGGAACTTATGAATCAGTTGAGTACATTTACAGTGCTGGTAACCCATATAAAGGGAATTTCTAGTGTAATGAAACTGACACTAATTGGACATGTGATGCCTCAGCAAAAGGACCAATGACTGATTGTACTGGAGGAATTAATTCATCATACAACACCAAAAAGCTTCTTAAATTTTTCTTTTTGTTAAATATGATAACAATATATTACTTTGGTGAGAGTAATTCTGTTGTCTCTGCATGTTTTCTCTATAAGGTATAAAAGTAGATGAAATTCATCTCCATGAAGGTCAAAGAGGCCAGCACATTTCACTAGTTCTTTAAAGACTGGTTCTGATATGGTGAAATATGTTTTAGTGCCCTAATTTGCATCTTACATAAAAGAAGGCAATGAACTGTTATCAGGCTTTGCCTCAGTTATATACCCAACAAGTAATCAATTAGTAAGATAATAAGAAGGCAATGGAGTGGAATAAGGTGATGAGAGATATGCATCTATTAAATTTTTTTAAGAGATCCTATAGAAATTAAAATGTGCAAATGGGCAATGAAGCAGAAAAGGGGACATATAAGTTCTACTGGCTGAAAGTCAAATATCAAGAAAAGCAGCTATTTTCACTCCAAGACCACATATCTGTTTCCTTTCAGACTCTATAAGAATGTCTGAATGAACTACACTTATCATATGTCCCACAAATTCATAATGTAGAAAACATAAGGGAAATTTCAAAATCTATATCACTATGATTACCAACAAATCGTGGATTCCATTTTTTACCTATGTTTTTATCCTTCCTGGATCATACAAACTGTGCAGCATTTTATGTTTCAGGAAATTGTAAACGTGCCTTGTTAAAAGGGTTGTATTAGTAAAGAAATGGGGAAAAAAGTCCCTGTCAGTGATGTAGCAACACATACAGTTCAAAATAGCAGATTCAAAATAAAATGCCATGAGAGTACATATAATTGTCATTAACTCCCAATACAGCAGTCATAATTCACCAGCTGTATGTGAAAAGAAATCATCTGAAGATATAGCTTCCTGAGTGTGATTTCCTTTTATTTTTTCATGTATCATTTATTTCATGGGGTAGCAGCTTTTTATTATTATTTTTATTTTTTCAAACCCTTTTGAAATTAATTTCATAACTAAACATAAAAGATCTAGGTAATAACATAAGTAATGCTTCATCATTGTTGTTGTGGGATTATTTTTCTATAATCTCTGTTTTAGGACTTTATCACTCCCACAAACATTTTATGTTAGGTAATCCACTCTAAATGAACCATTTCAGGGGAAAAAATCAGCAGCAATTTAAAAAGCTTGAACCAGATGACAATAGTAAGGCATGTTAAAAAAACTAACCAGCCAATTAAAACCAAACACCAAAACCTCCTTCAATTCATTCTTTGAAGAGTGCTAGTGTTTTCATGCTTTGAAACAGGTACTCTCTTTAAGTTGGTGCAATGATATGAATCAGTGTTGGCAGAATTACCTCCAATTATAAAATGTTCATTATCTCTTTAGAAAGGTTGAAGAAAATGAAGAGTTTTCATTTTAATTATTAAAAAGAGTTTTACTTCAGTATTTTGGCAGAAAATAAAAGCTTAAAAGTCTCAGAAACTTCCATTCTTACAGGTCAATGCATTTTTACAAATACTTACTTCCATATATGATAAATGTCCTGATAAGCATGTTCCAATCTCACAGGATTTATTTTGTGTATGCTCAGTGTCCTGGTGCAACTTTCCATGGGATTCAGATAATGCTGGTTTGCAGAGTTTTGGGTCTCAGGAAAGTGAATATCATCACTTCTCTTTGGCATGCTGAAAGCTGCATTAGGCTGCACTGGATTCCCAGCTTCAAAACTGAAAAGCTTTGAATTCATAGCCTGTACTTATGAGCAAGCTCTC
This sequence comes from Hylia prasina, assembly GCA_013397195.1. NCBI lineage: Eukaryota > Metazoa > Chordata > Aves > Passeriformes > Sylviidae > Hylia > Hylia prasina. The sequence continues at coordinate 22,854 of VYXD01006254.1, forward strand.
ATAAGAGTGGAGACAGTGTTCGTTGATAAAATATGCAATGGGAATGCTGAAAAGGTCACTGCTGGCATATCTGAAAAGACAAACAAACAGGTCTGCATAATACTAATCTTAACTACCTGCCCTTTCAGATAAATTTGTTCTAGCTAGGTGTTTTGTCATCTTTCTGAAACTAGGCTTTACAGAAAGAAAAACAGTAATTACCCGAATATTAGTGTCTGTTACTGGGACATAAACATAGTAAACTGTGTTTGTCTTTGTTTAATAATTTTGTAAGCATTGCTAAGACGTCACTAAATGGATATAATAAGAAAGTGAACAAACACAGCAAATTTATATGCACATTTACTAAGTATTCCACGGTTTTGATAAAATTCCTTAAACAATTACAAACAAAACCAAGATCAAGAGTCTGTGTATTGGAAAGAATCAAAAAGAGAAAATAATCAGTATGAGTGGAATCTAAAAGTAACAACCAGAATTTCAATGTACATAAAAAACTCATCTATTTTTGTCTGAACACATTTAAAACATGGAGTGTATAACAAAATTCTAAATTTTTATATCTTCTCCTAATGAATGGTTTATTGTTGTTTTATGTTTTTAATACTTGTGTCTCCTGTTATTACTTCATTTTCTAAGTACATTAGTAAAAATGCTCTGTGGCATTATGTCAAATGAATGGGGAATCCCCAAACATGTGACATCAAGATAGCTGTATTTTCAATCAAAAACGTTTAAATAATTTAGAAATTTAAAGGCTATTATTGATATGTCTCTAGACTTGGGTAAAAGTAGTGTAAGTGAAACACATCTCAAGTAGGAATTTAAATCAGTGCACTGTATTGACGGGACAGAGTTAATTTTCTTTATATTAGTCCACATATTGTTGTATGACTATTTGTGACTAAACCAATATTGATAACATACCAATATTTCAGCTATTACTAAACCATGTTTGCACAATATTGAGTCCTTCTCCATTTCTCACACTGCCCTCTTGTGGAAGATGAATTCCTCCAAAAATGGGGACGTGAGCAATCCAGTTTATCTGGAAGAATAGGCCTGTAACCATCCCAAGGGCAGCAGAAGATGTGAAGTCACGGACAAGGAGGAACAAAAGATACAGAAGTCATGCACAAAGAAGAACAAAAGATGGTAGACAACTCAAGGATATGGAAACCAGATGAGAGCCAGAAACAAAAACTATACAATCTGCCGCAGATGCAAGAACAACCATCCAATCGGGCCTAAAGAGCTAACACGTGCTTTTAGGATGCAACCAATTGTGAATCAGCATGTAACACATAACTACGCTAAAAACTATATAAAAAGGACTGTTACTTTGCAATAAATGGCTCACTTTTATCATACTAATCATGGAGTGATGTCCCATTCTTTTCCTCCGCAGGTGGCACCCAAGAACAGGGACCCTCAGATTTATCATATACTGCAGGACAGTGGAAGGAAGAACTGAAGGAGAATGGGAAAGCCAGCCGAAAATATCCCTGCTGCCCTGGCAGGAAGCCTCGCCGAGAAGACAGCAGGAGGAGATTGAGTGAAGTGCACCTATTAAAAGCTTATGAAGAAACTCACCCTGATCAGGTGAGCAGTCAGGGAGGAGATGGGGGTGGACAAAGAGCAAGAAGCAGTCCTGAGACTCCTCCAACATATTATCTCTATGAGAGGCATAAAATGTGATGGCTCCGTTTTATGGAACCTTATAAGGTGGGCTTGGGAGAAAGGACTAATATTGGGGGCAAACGTAGCCTTTATGCTTTCAGTATGGGAGGTGGTTGGAAAAGCATTATGGGAAGTGATAACCAGTAGGGGAGCAGCTGCTAAAGAAGCTAGAAAATATTCCACTCATTGGAAGCTAATCCAAGAAACCTTGCAATCTATGAAGGCAGAAAGACAAGACACTGCTTCTGCTTTTGCTGCTTTAGCTCCTGGTGCAGAATCTAACTGCCATATAACTTCCACCTCTTCTACATGTATCTCAGTTCCCATGCCCACTTCCCCTCCCTTGCCTGAACCTCCTAAGGAGGCACAAACTACTCACAATCCTGATAGCAAGTCTGACAATGTATCAGAGATGTGAGACGTATTGGTGGCTCAAGATGAGCTGCGGTGTTTAGAGAATGAGATTGAACAAGCAAAAAAGGAAGCTCAGACAGAAAAGTTGGTATGCTGCCCAAAATATCCCCAGCTGCTGGATTCCTCTCCTGCCTCTCTGGCAGAAAAAGTAGGAGTCAATGACAAAGATGATGAAATGGGAACATTGTTGCAACAAGTTTTAGAAAAGTATTCATTCCTTCTATTCATTCCCTGACCCTCCGCTGCCTTCAGCTGGAGCCTTGGCACCTGTGCCAGAATAGACTGAACCACGTATAGATCCAAATCAGAGATGGAAAGGGATAATCCGTGAAGTTTTAACTGAGGGATAGTTTATTCCACAAGCATTCCCTGTGATTCTGCAGCCAGGTGGTGGCCAGAAATGGGAAGCTTTTGATTGGAAACTATTAGATAAAGCCCGAACAGCAGTACAACAGTACGGGTGCATTCCCCATACACCCACCAATTATTGCAATATCTATTTACCTGTGATATACTTCTGGAACAAGACATCAGACAAATTGCATCCATCCTACTGCCACCATCTCAGTTTCTGATTTTTACAGAAGCTTGGCGAACATTGTGTGAAAAAGAGGCAGCAAAACAAAGACACCAAAATGATCCATTGTATCAAACGACAGTTCAGCAACTTATGGGAGAGGGACCATGTGCTGATAGCAACACACATCTAAGAAGCAGACTTGAGGTACATCAAAAGACTCAAGAATTAGCTTTTACAGCCACTTTTAGTTACCTGAATTAGGAAAGCCATGGGTCTTTGCTCAAGTTCAACAGGATCTAATGCTGTACCACCACAACCATGGAATAATAGTGTTGTTCTTAATCCCACTTCCAAATGGTACCGTAACTTAGTGTTTAGTGTTCTGATTGGAGTCATATAGGAAATGATTTGAGAGGATCTAATAAGACAGTTAGGATGCTTCCACCGGGTATCTTTTTCATTTATAGAGATAGGGTGTGGTCAATGATTCTGGGTAATGCTTTCAGTGGGCCATGTTAGTTTGGCAAACTAACCACGTTTGAACCCAGCTTTTAACAGCTACTGGATATAACTAAGCATGCCAAGCATCAAAGGAGCAAGACAGGCTGAGTAGTCTCAGCTATGACCAGATTGCAAGGATGGAGTCAAACTATGGGACCATCCTGCAGTAATTATGTCATCCATTTTTACTCCTGGTGTTGCTTCAGCACAAGCTTTAATTCAGCCAAAGAGATTGGCTTGTTGGCCAGGGAAGCAATTAAATCTGACCTCCAAAATTTTAAGTGAACTGACCACCGACGTAGATAGCATTCAGCATGCAGTATTACAAAACTGTGCCGTGATAGATTTCTTGCTGTTGGCACAGGACCATGGATGTGAAGACTTGGAAGGAATGTGCTGAATGAATCTTTCTGATCATTCTGAATCGATTCACAGGAGTTTGAGTCAGTTAAAGGAGAACATGAAAAATATAATAGTTAATACACCCCATTTGCCTCATGGCTAGCAAATTTAGGTATTACTGGTTGGCTACTCAAGTTAGTAAAAATAAGAGTTGTAATCATTATTGTATTTGTAAACATTCTTGTGGTGTTACCATGTGACTAAAACGTGTAGTTAAGCTGGCAGAAAATGCTGTAAAACAGGTCTGGATTGCTCAAAACCCTCTCATGAGAAAGCCTAGGGTTGGCAAAAGGTTGTGAAAGACTGAGCTGATCCAGTAATCCAAAGTGGTATTCCATGTCATAGTGCTAAACTCAGCCTTTTCAGTTGAAGGCAACTCTTTCTGAAGTAGCTTTTGTGTGCAGACAGGATGGACATCAGTCAGCTGGTGCAGTGTAGTGAGTGATTGCTTCAATCATTTGTTTGGAGTTTATTTGCCCCTTTTTTTCTGCATTCATTAAACTGCCTTCATCTCAGCCCATGAGTTTTTCCCATATTTGTCGTTTCAGATATCTCTCCAACCCTGACAGGAAAACAGGAGAGCATTTGGATAGGTGCTGAGTCAACCTACCACAATTACTGTAACTGTCATAAATAGTCAAGGATGGCTCTGCTGTGGTGCCAGTTTCTTAAGTTCATGATATTTTCATGTAATATCATTAGCCTATAAACATAATAGAAGGTCTCACCACCACTTGAAATATTGATGAAGATCAATATTACATCATTTTTCTAATATGCGTCAAACAGCCTTGTTACTACTTCCTTTGTTGCTCAGTTGCTGCTAACAGTTCAATTCCACTTCTTTCAACTCACCAAAGAAAAGCTGAGAACTGTTCCATCTGTGTGTGCAGACTGCAGCTGTTGAACCTACATCAACAGATAATCAATGCACTAGTTCTCCCCTCCCAATGCACAGAAAGTCACCATCTTACCCCACCTATCTCACCTGAAGGAGAGAAAAAATATCTTTAAGTGAGTGCATATTTCTTCTCTACTGTATCCTGTTCCAATACGCAAATTATAGCACAGTAAGATAAAATGTTAAGATAGCTTTTGCTTAGTGTAGAGATTGATTCCAGCCTACCTGATTAACTCCTTCCACAAACCCTAATTACTTCCTGGATACTAGAGACAAGAGTAAAGTCATTTAAGAAGTGGCTGAAGGAGCTAGATTTCTTCAACCTGGAGCAAGTTCAAAGACTACATCGCTCCCTACGACTGCCTGAAATGCAGATGTCACCAGGTGGAGATCAGCCTCTTTTCCCAGGCAACCAGTGGCAGGACAAGAAGGCATAGTCTCAAGCTGTGCCAGGCGAAATTCAGTTTGGACAGCAGGAAGAATTTCTTCACAGTAAAGGTATTCATGCATTGGAACGGGCTGCCCAGACAGTTGCCATTCCTGGAAGTGTTCTAGAAATAACTGGGTGTCATATTTAGTGCTATAGTTCAGTTGATATTTTGGAGTTTGGTCAAGGGTTGGACTCAATAGCTTTGGAATTCTTTTCCAACCCTAATGATTTTTTAAAAAGCCTGAAAAGACTGCCTCTAAAAATATAATCACGAACATTAACAATACCAAAGGAAACTCATGAGTGATCTGAAGTTTCACCTTAAGTAATACATATATATATACACACACACATAGTGGAGAATGTATGTAATTAGAAAGGTTCATACATGATATTATTTTTCTGAAATTATTCTTTAAAACAATGCTAATTTCAAAACCTGAAAATAAATATGTCACCAGTTAATGATTCTATTTGGATGAAATCAGGGTACACAGGAAATCCTGACAAATCTGGTCAAGAATTTCTGAAAATGACTGAAGGTTGGAAAAGCTAAAAGAATTGCTAATATTTTAATATGAATTATGATGAGTATTTTAAGATCATAAATTGCTTTAGCTAAATTTGTTGAATAAAACAGTTTAAGGAGCACATGCCAATGACACATTCCTTTTTTATGCTATCAGTTGTTGTGCTAATACAGTGCTGACTTCATGTATATATGATACCTCATCTGAAATGAAAATTATTGCCTGTAGCAGGACACAGTACAACTCATAACAAAGCTAAAATCAAGCAATATTAAAAGTGCTGGATAAATTGCTGCCTAATGTAAAAGTAAATAATGATTAGCTCATTTCCTTTCTTACACCTTGTGTGTTTATTTCCTGTACTAAGCCATAAACTACCTGAGCACTAAGCCACTAGTATTGAACCATTATGAATTGAACGTTGTATTATATATGTATTTATACATGTATTATATATTAATATATAACTGATTTTTTTCTGGAAAGAAAAGTAAATGGCCTTGATGACTGGTCATCATTAGGAAAAAAAAGAAGACTGAAAATACGTATGTTGGAAGATGGTATGACTCAGGTTGGACTGTTTCATGTTTTCCAGAATTTAGACAATACAGGTTACAGGAATAGTAGATACATGAAAGATCAAATATCATTGTTGCAATGGAAAGTAGATCTTTAGTTCCTCTACAGAACACATAGCCTGACTGATAGGTTCTGCTGAAAACCTTTGCAGATTAACTTTAACAGTAAGGGGTTGAAGAACCAGAGAGAAGTTGGAACAAAAGGGTTGTGCAAGTTCAATTGCTAAGCAAAAATAAAGTTTATAGGCTTTTTCTTCCACATGCCCTTATGAAATAACAGTACTCAATAGGTTTCTGTAATTTTTCACCCTGGAGAATCACAAGAGAAAGGGGGAGGAAGGACATGCCTTAACTGACACTCCAGCAGGATGACAAAAAAAGGAATGAATATGATAACAGGAAGAGGGAAATTATACCTGTAGAGGTGGCCAAGACTGAGAATTAATTTTTAAATATGAGACTTCTATTCACAGAAGGATACAAGATTAAAAAAAATAGATTAATTTGATCTAGGGGTTTGTCTTGCACTGGGAGGAGATGGTTCATTATGGTCCCAGCAAGATAGGCACGCACACTTGTAAGTTGTAATTTAAAATACCTTTGATTACTGCTAAAACTGTAAGAGAATAGCACAGGTGATACTAATACCTTTAGATGCTAGGAGCCCTGAGCAATGTAACATTAAAGAGAGTCTGACCCATGTTCAGTGTGCCATGCCAACCCTATCCATAACAGCTTTTCCTTTGTTGGTCAGCTGAGCTATTATAAGACTTGCTTTGCAAAGAAAAACTATTCATCATTTCTACAATTAAAGACAAATACGTTACAATCACTGCTTGCTGAGCTTTTTGATAAAGGCAAGGCCACACCTCTGGCATGATCCCTGGAGGCATGGAGTGGGAGCTGCCTGTTGCAGTAAGGTGGTTGATGTTATCTTGCAGCCATGGGATCTCTGCACACAAAGTTTGTGACCCTGAGAGCCACACTGGATCCATAGCGTCATGCAGCACAGCCCTGGCCTCGGAATATTTGGCTTAAGTGTACTGTGTATCCTTAAATTCTCCGTCTATAATTGTCTTCTGCTCATGCTCACTGCAAAAAACATTTTTGTCTCTGAGTGATATGACGCCTAGATCAAAATTAAGTAGTTGAAAAGTTTTGGAAAACAATATCTTACAGTGAAATTACCCACTTAATAGGTAAGGAAACCCATTTTGTAAAAACTCAGTGTAGCTTTCAGAATGAAAGCACTTCCCTTTAAAAATAATTTTAGTTATTGAAATTAATTTTCTTATTTTATGGGTTTTACTTTTCTCTCTTTTTTTTTCATTCTGACTTTCAGTTTTATTGGAGTTTACTTTCTTCAAAACTAAGTTTTGTAATGGGCAGAGAAGGTTTGTTATATCTCCAGCTGCCCTAAAATGTGATTAAGAACAACACTGTACCATAGCTGGTTTAGGAAAATGGCACTTTCTCTTTGTTTTAGTGCTTGAGAATATAACGTTGAGAATTACAGCTCTAGAGGTAGATGTTCTGTATCCAGTGTATTGATACAGCACAACCAGCGGCTACACAAGCTTCCTAGAATTGCTGTATCCAATATTGGTTCTGAGAAATCAGTATTTTTGGGGACAGGACAGAATTTGGATTTTGGTTTCAGTTTCTCTGTGCAGAGAATGCCAGCTTTTCCTTGTTGCATTTACTGTTACACAGTTAGTTATGTGTGAAACAAGACCATTGGTTCAATTTTGCATTGGAAGTACCAATTTTAATGTCTACAAATAATTTGAACTTGAAGCTCTATTGTAACTATTTAATATGTCATGTAGTTGGACTGTAACCTAACTCTAGGTACAAGTGAAGTGTTTACCAGCAAAGAATTTTCTTATTATAAGCTATATTAGTTAAACACCTTGGAAATAGTATTTTCATTTGAATATTCATTATATTTAATATTTGTTTCTCAATTTTAATTATAGTACTGTTAGTTCTAATTAAATTTATAAAACATTATGACACCTATGAAGATGATAATCTAAAAATTATGTTCTGCTTTAGCTTATGATCCTGTAATTTTACTAGGTGTTCACAAGGCAGTAAATGCAAAAACTATTAAGGTACTGGACAGCTATAATTCAAAATCCATGAACAATATCTTCAGGAGAAAAAAAATATTCCTTTAGATCTCAGATTGTTACTATGTAGATGTTTTACCTTGTTAAACTAATTAAGAAAACGCAGTAATGAATCAAAGCATAAAAAGGTAAACATTGCTGTGTTAAATATTTTATGACAGAGACCATTCAGGTATTAAAGCTCTTAGAGAGTTAATTAAATACTTAAAGGCCAGTGAATCATACAGTCATACAAAAAGAAAAGGAGGAAAGGCATTTCAGTAAGTCATCTTATAAATAATTTGCAAGCTTAATAGTAGTTTTACAGTTGTGTGTATTTTATTTTGTTTATTTTGCTTTGGATTTTTATAGTCATGTGTATTTAAAATAAAAGGTTTAATGCATAAACCTGGGGCAAACTGTACAGCTTTTCAAAGCTGGCCACAGAGATATTTTTGATCCAGTGTCCACCAGTGTTATCCAGGAAAAGAAGTTTGAGTTTCTGAGTTTAAAAGTGGATATTGTCCTAGAAACAAAAAGTATTTGTTAACCTTAAAAAAGGCAATGACCATTCCCGATAAAATGAAGCACCTGTTCATTTCAGCTGTTCCATACACCTCTATGTTTTGTTCATCAGAGACTGTCCTTATTTTGCCTTTTTTCTCTATACTGAGTACACATGGCAAAGTATTGGTAGTGACGGTACTAGGGTGGGGATGGGTTCTGTGTCCTATCTCAGGCCAAGAGCCTTTCATGTATTTTGTCTGTCTACTCTTGTTGATAAGGAGGAGCATTAGAGAAGTTTGGTGGGCACTCGGCATCCTGCCAAGGTCAGCCCACCACAGCCTCCTAATCTCTGTTCTTCTGTCCAAAGGTTGTTTGCTGCCATATTTATGGTACTACACTGGTGACCATCTACTTTTGGCTATTTAAGATCCTGAAATGTTCATTCCTCTGTTACAAAAGGAATGCCATACACTAACAGGAAGCAAAGTACAAATATAAGGTAAAGCTTAGTAGGCGTGAGAGACTTTCATGCTCATCCCAGAGCTGACTGTCCACAGATGAATTTTGCTCATCAGAAATTATCAGAGTGCTGTTTCTTCTCAGGTCTTGTTTTCCCCTGTATAGAAATGGGCAGAGGTAAAGTTGACTTCTGCATCTTCAAAGGGACTGTAGTAATCACAAAAAAAATAAACATGCATTGAACATAGAACGTGAAAGGCTAAGACATGTTTTGTAACAATGCCATGATGTGGAGTTTAAATAATAGGCCTTTAAAAAGACCAACACCTGAAAATATTACAAAAGCTAATTAAGAGAATTATTCCTTTCATGAGCAATGGAAGTTCTTGCTAGTCCTAAGAAAATTTAACAGCAAGGAAGCACAGGCAAATTTCACATGGAGGAATTGAAGGAAGAGTAACAACATTAAAGATTTTTTCAATAATAGCGTTTGTAGATATTAATCTAATATTTAGTATGAATTTTAGTTGCTATCTTTCAGCAGATATGAGATGCTAAACATCATTAAGATCTACCTGTTTAATTGTTCCTTTGAATGAATCCTGACCTGTAATTTCAAAAGGATGGTTTCAAAGCATGAGAATACGAAATACTATACTTATATAATCAAACAAGATTGATTCATCCAGATAAAAATCCAATAAAAACAACTAAAAAAAATACCCAGTAAATAGATGTCTTGGTTTAGGGCAAATTTTGGGAGGAAACTTCTAAATGGGATCTCTCTAGGAAGTAAAGTTAAGCAGTCCCTCTTTTAATTGGTTTGGGAAAAAAAAAATTGAGAGAAGTGGAAAAAACTGTTTATTTAATAAGCAAAGCGTTTACAAATATAAAAAATTAATAATATTAAACAGTAAAACTTCACACCGTTCTGAAGAGAGATGGTAAAATTGAGAACGTTCTTGTTGTGGGTTGTAGCTTAGCTCACTTGGCCTTTTTTTAGTCTCTGGCACTGGAAAATGCTGTCTTGGGCCTCAGTGGTTTGCAGGCTTGAGCTCTAGGTGTTTTTTTTAGTTTTTAGTCTAGAAAAGGTTTAAATAGTTTCAAGAAAAAGAAAAAAGAAAACTACACTCCAGGGAACATCTCTGCTTCAGCTATCTAAAAACTAACTAAAAAGCAAAGGAGAGCTCTCTCCTGCTGTCTGTCTGTAGACAATACACTAGGAGCAGAGTGTCGGGGAGAGAGTGTAGTTTCTGAAAACAAACTCCGCGCTTCTTTTTCTCTCTTGTGCTCTGGAAACCAGTCTTAAATGTGCAGAACTTATCATTGGGCTAAACAGACAAATAAGGATAGAAACATCACAAAGTAACCCTAGGACAATAGAGATGAGGATGAAAGTTATAAAAGATATTTTAAGAAATACAGCTCAGATACCATGCATGTGTTTGGAAATACCAACCCAAATACTGTAGCATTTTTCAGTCTTCTGAATTCTTCAACAGCATTATGGCTCATGCTATTTTCAAGGTGCATTAGTACCACTTTCATGAACTTATGTTTCATTTTCACTCATTTCAGCAAATATGTTAGAGAAGTAAAAAAAAAGCAGAAATTGTGATAATAAGAAATAAAGGGAAAGATTCAGAGAAAAAATTTTTCGTCTCTAAGGTATCCTTGATTTCATGATTGTGTATGTATCTTTGCACTTCAATTTTATGTCCAATTTTACAGAAAATAAAAAGTAAATTGGAAAGAATAATGAATATCTCTTAAAAAAACCATATAATTCAGTAATAATAATTAAATTACTGAAAAAATCTTGTTATCTATAGCTAAGAAAATATGATTTCAATGAGCTTGATCATGAAATTTCTTCAAATCACTTTTTGGTTATACCATTGAAGAACAGCTGTACCCTATATTGAAGAAATAAAGCATGAGTGTCTTAGGTTAAAAATGTAAGATGTGCCCAAAGTATGTATTCTATCACCATCTTCATGAGCTGTTGGAACCAGGTGGGGCAGTGTTTCCCTTATCTTCTGCTAATGGCCCATCAATGCCTTGCCCCATGACTCATAGATAACTCCCTCTGGGAGCTGAATCTGTTTAATGGGCCATCAAGAACCCATTACATGACTCNCTTTCAAACCAGCACAATGAGCAACAAGAATATGATGCAGCAACCCTTTTTGTTATTTTCTACATTACAAATGTACAAGAGATACATTATTTTACAAAATAAATATTGCTTCACCCGTTTAAAGATAGACTCCATTTCATATTATATTTTAATGCTTTAATTTTCATAAGATTACAACAAAGCAACAGATATATTTTATCAAATTAATTTTCACACTGAGGTTTTCCTTTCTGAGGAAGTTTACCATGTACTAATAAATGATATTATATGATTATAAACTTGGCAGTTGTGGAGCTACTAAGCACATTGTCACAATCAATTTAGTATTTAACAAAAAGCATTCCTCAGTCCCAAAGTCTTATGTACGTAAGACTTTCCAACTGTCCACCTTCCCAACAGAAAAGGAAACAGAACATTCATAGCCTATTTAACTCCCCCTGAAGCATTTTTTAAGCAAATACTGGATAAGGTTACTTTTGGTTTAACCTTGTAAGAAAATGCTAATTTGCTTTCAGAAAAACAAAATAAAGGAGCCAGTGACTTGAAATTTCTGAGGGGATGATTTTTCCATAAGAAAAAACAAAGAAAAATCACAGCAAAGTAACTTCCTATATCTGTGGTAAAAATTTCTTTGAAAACTTTTAAAGTTCTGACTGCAGTATGAATATCCTTTTGTAAAAATACGTTGATCACAGTTTGACGCTGCTTAGTGACCTCATACACACACAGAGCCCACAGTGAGTGAATTATATTCTCTTGAACACTAGCAATTTGGTGAAAAGCCACAAACCTCATTCATTCCAGTAGGTTCAAGGAGATTCAGACCTCACTGATATATACAGGATAAACTAATATACATGAAGTATAAGTTAACAACACTGAAAGTGTTTTATCACAAGTTGTTCCACGTGTGCAAGATAACTCCACAATGACTGCCTAATTACACCACACGGGAGGTGCATATGTGCTCAGGTGGCAGATCTGACCTACCCTTCATCCATGCATTCCTACCCATTACCCAGGGATGCCTGGCATCCTAACAGAGATGAAGAGACCATTAATATATCATAGAATATTCTGAAGTGTTACTTTAAGCAGGTATACTTTATGCATTGGAAAAAAATGCCCTTACACAGTATTATTTCAATGTTTTTTGGGAAGAACATATTCTGCAGTGTGCTTGGGTCTTGTAAAAGAATAGAAGCATTCAAAAGGTGTTACAGGACATTACATTCTTAATCCTCTTGAAATGAGGGAGGAAATGTTACCCAGTATGACTATCCCAAACTAAATGTAATGAATGTAATGTAATGTAATTACAAATGTAATGTAAATGTAATGAAATGTAATAGGAAATTTAAAAAGTAAGGCATATCAAAACTTAGAAACATAAACATACAGATGCAAAACACATAAATAATATTAAGTATTATTATTATATTGAAAATACTGGAAATGAAAACTGAAAAAGTAGAAGATACAAGGATGTATTTTTAATTTGGAGACACTGCGTACATCCCGGCATAAAAGCTATAAATTTAATGATCGCCTGTTGTTTGTTAGTCACTCTGATTCATTGGTATTTGGGTTAATATATACTCATTTAATGAGAACACATTAAGAATCTGATATTATTTCATTGATAATTGTTTGCCCTTATGCTGTAGGGGATATCACATACTCTTCAAACCTTGCATTAACAATTTTAGTAACTTTTTATTGATAAAAAATGCAATGTTTTCAGCATTCATCATATGAGTATATCTCATTTATTTTCTCATGAGGGAAGAAGAAGCATCTATAGGACCAGTTTATAGGCAAGGAAGATAAAAACTTAGACCAAATAATCTCATAATTTAAATTTCCCATTCAAATGGAGTAAGTTCTGTTGCTCTTTTCCCTCATTTATAAAGGAGTAACATTCTGTTCAGATAGGAGTAGCAAAATATTCATATTTCTATTGAAAAAATTATTTTAAATATCAGTTCAGCAAAAACTACATTTGTCTACCTGCTCTGGCCAAAGAATTTCAGAATCGTTGTCATTTATGTGGCTTACCCTGACAATAAAATACTATTAGTATATTTCAGGATAAATATTTAAATAAATTTATGAAAAGAAAGGAAGTTTGGTTTAGAGTCATTAGCTCACGGTACTTAAAGGCTGATAAAAGTGACATTACATCAATTTTTAATTGGTTCAAACTTGGAGAAGCAAACACTTTAGGAATTTTCTTATTGGAATGAAAACTGCAGTTCTGCTGTATGGATGCAAGTATGTCAATCTGGGCCAAGAATTTGATGTTCAGGAGTGGCTGAACACTCCTCAAATCACTTTTTTGCCTCTTGTTTCTCAGAAAGTTAAAGGTTTAAGGAACTGAAAACACTAGCTATTTTAATCCTTGCACAATGTTATTACCCCCATGCTTCACCCTGAATCTATTTAAAATTTAGTTTTGAGGATTTCTCTTGCATCTGTGTTTTGAGATATATATTCCAGACCTGTTCACCTCAGGTATTACATTCCATGATTACCAAGCTATATCCCTGATTTTCCATAGAACTCACCTGTTTCTCACTTCTTTCCATTTTCAATACTTGGCTCCTTTTACACAGTTCCCATTATCTAGCCCTTTTTGTCACCCAAAGGGAGATAAATACTGTTTTCTCACTTGTATTCCAGGCATTTAACTTGATTTTTTAATATATTCATTTATAGACAGAATATAAAGCAAGTAAATTATTTAGAAGAAAAATGCCAATACATACAATCAGTAATGGCAGACACATATTAGATATGTTGATAATTACTGCCATTTTGAAACAGAAATAAATGTTATCAGTGACCTTAGAGAAACAGTAGGGTATTCTTCTCCACATTATCTATATGAAGAATAAGTTAATGAAAAAAAAATTCCTGTGACATAAGATCATGTTTGAACAATATCAGGGTTTTTTTACTGATTTGCAATAAAATCCAATTTTGTATTTGAATTTCCACAAATCATTATTTTACACCGATAACTAAACACAAGATAAAATGAATAATAATTTTGTAGTGGAAAGGCAAAAGGAAAAGACACACAAATATTTTCTTCTAACAAGGAATTTATTCAGACATACTTAATTTAAAAATTAATCTGTGATATATATTATCAGTGATCACTAATGAAAATAAAGTCAAGAAAAAATAACAGGCTTCAATCAGCGAAGCCTTATCATGCTTATGTAAAAAATGACTTTAAGGTATTTAGGCCCAAAAAACCCTCCAAAGAAATAATTTGAACGTCTCTTGGCAACAGCTTTGCTAAAGTGTCATGGTGTTCTCTGGGCTTATGTTGCAGAATTATCAAATGATTAAGAGACAGGAGAAAGGTCATCCCTTGGGTTTCTTCTGGTGAAATGTTGTCTTGGCTGGTTACAGTACCAAGGTCAATTACAACAAAAATTTTTTATTGTAACCCAAACTGTAAATCTTGTAAAAAATAAATCATAAGAATGTATTAAGAAATAAAATGTTTTTTCATTTTCTTTCTGAAATTTATATGAAGTGTCCTTACATTTGTAATTTTATTTAGACAGTTGTGACTGCTATTAGTTAAGTCAGGATGGCTTGCCTTTTGATCAGAACTCATTAGAAAGATAAGCGTCCAATACTTTTGGTTTCAATAACATGTCTAAAAACATTAAAAGGGTGGCAGCCATTTCTGTTGGAGGGCCACAGAATATGAAATTTGGGGACTTCAGAGGATTTTCTTTCCACAAGAAATACAGGCAATAACAGGGGGAAAAAAAGAGATTTATTATACTGCATTTGAAGACAGAATAAAACAGTGAAATCCCACTGAATGGACAGAATGAATCACAGCCTAAAATTGATACACTGTAAAGTATCTGTTGTATAATGAACGGGACATTATTAAAAGTAGTTTTAGTACTTTTAGGGGGCAAAACAGAAACAAAGAATAAGGAGGAATTAAGCCAATGTAGTGGTTTTTTTGGGCTTTTTTTCTGAAGAGATAGTTTTTACCCATATGTTTTCTGGTTTTGGTTTTTACTCATCAAGACAGTGCATAACATATATGGATGCAACATTGTACTCTCCTTCTATAAGCTTCAACCCTTTCTGATTACAGAAACAGCAGTATCAGAGAAAAAAACTTAGAAAAGTAGAATGGGAACACAACCTTCCAGATAGATACTCATTTTACCTTTGAGGGCATGATGTAAATTTATGACAAAATATACAATATCACATAAATTGACTGTAACTAACATATATGCCTCCACACATAATACTTATTGCCCATTCTGAAGGAGCAATACAAATTATACAGGCTGAACTAAACTGCCATAAGAAATTAATTTGATTAATATCATGTACTTTAGGTGCATTCTACCCCTGCTGAGCCAAGAGAAAAATGAGTTCCACTGTAGCTGTCTATGCTGAAGTGGCAGAAATGAGTGGCCTTCTGTTAAAACTCTACAAAGACCTATGCGCTTTTATAATTTGTGTGTATTTTTAAAGGGGATGTCAGAAAAGCATTTTGTTAACATGATTTTATTATGAACTCTGCAACACCATGGAGACAAAGCAGATGACATTTCTTATTTACTGTGAACAAACCGAGGCCCCAGTACCAGCATTTCAGGAAAACTTTTATGTAGATTGAAATAATAAAAATAAATAATTTTGACAAACTCAACAGTCATTATTTCTGCTTTTCAATATTTATTTATTATTTTAACAAAATCACATCTTTCAGTTTTGTTTTCTACAATTTTTTCAGGTCTCAGACATACTCAGTTGATGAATTCAGTGTGAGATCCTTAATGCCTTGGTTTAGTCCTTGGTTTACTTCCCTTTCCTTCACCATGCTTTCCAGCTACTGTTGCCTCTACATTGACTCTATAAACATGAACTTGCATCTTTTATTCATTTTTGGAAGCATTGCTGGTTTCCCCCTACACAATCCCTCACAGAGTACTTTGGGTAAATATTACTAAGTTACTACATTTCTTGTCAAATCTTTGGCTTCTGTGAGTTCTGTAAGTTGCTGCTTCTGCTTCATCACAATATTGTAATTTACTGCTGATCCTGTCAATGATATATTATTATCTAGTTCCTTAGTGACTCAACAGCAGTTGTTAAATCATTTTTACAAATTTCTACATCCTGTTTCATTTTC
The DNA here is from genome assembly GCA_013397195.1 of Hylia prasina. Lineage (NCBI taxonomy): Eukaryota > Metazoa > Chordata > Aves > Passeriformes > Sylviidae > Hylia > Hylia prasina. The sequence goes on from VYXD01006254.1 coordinate 39,218, forward strand.
ATTCTTCAACATATTAGCAGTCCTATAGGCTGATAGGTTCCTGAAGTTCCAAAGTCAGCGTCCACTGTGGCTTTATTGCATAGGAAATTCAAATTGTCTGCAGTCAGTCCTGTTGGGAGCACTAGAAATCTGTATAGGAAAGGAACAGAGATCTGTACAGAAGGATAAAGAAGAAACGGAAAGTATGAAAAAAGCATTCAGAAGAAATAACCTTATCATTGTAACTAAAACCTTTATTTTCAAGATACCAAATACACTGTTTAACAAAGTCTAACTAGCTAGGGTAATACAATGCAGAATATTTGTGTAAAAGCAATCCTGTTATTATATATATAATAAATTAATCTGTAACCTGAACCAGTCAAAACAGCCTGATACAAATTTCAAGGAAAGAACTGGAAATAAATCAGAAGCAGCATTTGAGTTCATAAACTGTGTCAAGCCTATACCCACAGACAGGTCCTCATTCCAATTATATCCCAGGAGGGTACATAAAGTGAACACTGGCCTAATTTTCTACTTAAGGGCGAACCTTCATTAACTTACAGCTAGCCATTTGCCAGGATCTCAACAAAACAAAAGTCTTAAGGGTATACCTAGGTTTATTTAATTGACTCATTTTAACACATACTCAGGAAGGCCTAATTTTTTGCCCATAGCATCTGCTACCCTTTTTAGTTACCCCATGGTTCAATGTTTATTATGTTTAATCTCCTTCTCATGTGCTTTCCCACATATTTTTGTTTCTTCAACCTTCTAGGCACTCCATACATCATGATTTTGCATTTTCCTTAGTCCTTTTAGCTTCACTAACTCTCTTATACTATGCTGTAAGATGATAATGATCTTCTACACACTGCAAGTTCAGGACAATAATTGAAAGACTATTTCAGCTACTTCCAAAATAAAGATATTTGCTTTCATCTGAAAAGTCTGCACAAAATTGCCAGTCATTATGAGACATAGTAGCCATTTTGAGTGTGGATGGAGAGAAAGTTATCCCAAGATTAAGGCAGTAGTAAAATCACAGCACATCAAAGCTAACCTGAAATGAGGACTACAAAAAGAAAAGCCTTCCATGCACACTTCCAGGCAGAAACGTTAGAATGGAATGTTAGAAGAGCTTTTCTGAGATCTATGCTAGTAGAGGGTTTATAAAATGGAAATAATATCCTGACTTTGTGGTCACTTTGCATCTGTTTGTAATACACTATGCAAAAAATGCATTGGGATCACATTGGCATGATACAAATTTTTTTTTAAGTCAGAAGACCAGCTATACCTGAAGCCATAAATATACAATATGTCATTACTGTGAAATATTTCTGATGGCAAAGCTGGTAATAGAAATTAATAAAACTTCAGGGCAAGACATCTTACGGGCAAGGTAACTAAAGTATTTTGCCTTGTGAAGAAAAGTTCACTTTTTAGCTGTGTAAATGTTTCAAAAACTGTCACACATGCAGCTTTTTATCTATTAGCATTATCTAGAAAACAATCTACAATTTTGAAATCGCATAAAAGATCTGAAATAGCAACTAACTTAAGAGGGGTTTGTGGGTATGTGTTTGTGCGTTTCCTTTTGAAGATACAGTTTACACAAATCATGGAGTCAAATATATACACATTTAAACCAGGATGAATCCTCACATTCAAGTTGAAGCTGTGTGACAACATGACCTTTTTAACATAGTGTTATGGGTTAAGCACAGCT
>VYXD01006299.1:0-20124 GCA_013397195.1 Hylia prasina
TGCACAATTCACCTTTTACCTTGGTCACAAGGTGACCAAGCTTACAGATACCTCTAGTAAACTCAGACAATTTTATTTTCTTTCAGAATTCCTATGATTCAAATTAAATTTTCCATCTTCTCTGCTGCTCAGAGGACTAACAAGAGTATTTTGATAATTCAAATTCGTGTGCTTCAAGTCTTAGTAACTGTGATGAGGAAATACAGAATACACCCTGCTTCACAATAAGACAAAGTTCAAGGGTTGCTGCTTCTATCTTTTTTCTTTTAAGACTTTTTTTTCACTGTACAACTGGCTCCAAATGAATCTTTACTAGCTTTGCAGAGTCTTCCAAAAATGTTCCATGTAGAAGCTTCTGAAATTACATATTCTTCCACTACGCTATGCACTGCACTGCTTTTTCCTATTCTCCTAGTGCTTTGCCAACTCATTCTGGGAAAGAACAAAGAAAACTTTTCTCAGCTCACTGAATCTGAATGCTGCCCTTCTGCCTCATACAAACGAGGAAAATTTGGGAAAGTACCACATGGCAATACTAAAACATGCAATCACTATCAACCCACATGGAAAATAATACTGGAAACATGGTGCTCCTAGAGCCTTAAAACAAAAATGACAAAAATGCAGAAAGGGTTGTTGAGAAAAAGGCTCTCTTGGCTGGGTACTCTGAACTGACAATATGTTATTACAATACAGAAAACATACAACCTTCAAAGAGACATTCCAAAGCTTTTCCTGAAACAGGAATGTGCAGCATCGAACAACAAAAAATCTTCATTTTCTCAAAAAGATACATACCCTTCCTGAAAGAGCAACTGCTTTAACCACTCTTGAGGTCCCAAGGTCGTACAGACAGAGAACACTTCCCTCTGCTTCCTCCAACCCAACCAGGAGCCCGGTCCTCTTCTGCCAGGAGAACTCCTTCACCACGCGCACGGTGGGAGGCTGCTCGTTCACGCCGCTGAAGCGATAGGCAGAGAGCCGCTCTCCTGTCACCGAGTTCACCACCTCCAGCTGGGGGCCACACGCCAGCCAGGCCAGCCCACTCCTGCCTGCAAGGGAAAGCAAACACCACGGAACAAATCCCCAGCGCCACAACAGAAACAGCAACGGCAACTGGGCCTTTCCCTCACGTGCACCAAAGGGAGCAAGGCCAACCTTCCTACCTACAACTGCAGCATTACTTCCAATCCTCCACCAATACATCTGGAAATTAATAACCCCGTTCTTTTGCATTGCTACTTGTCATTCCTGCACTCAAGAACTTTGATTCTTTGGGACAAAGATTACAACAGAATGACCTCTAGTCTGGACACCATGCTTGGCTTAGTTTTGCTCAAAAACACCTAAATATCTACAGCAATACAAGTCTCAAAGCATCCTTCAAATACACCCCACCTAANAAGAAATCTGTCCCAAAACAATGCATAAAATTTCTTCTTTGAAAACTGCCTTCTATTTCATTCAAAACTGAGCAGGGCATGGGCAGCTCTATTATTTAAATACCACAGGAATGGAGCAGGCTCTTGCACTTTCAATGCTTAGCACTTCCAGTTGTTAAAATATCCTGTTAGCACTATCAGAACCTGATGCATTTTATTTAACAGCACCAATCTGGTCCTGTGACCTTGGGCTTCAGGCAGTAACAACTTTATACCAAATCCATATTTAAAGGAAAATACCTCCAGAAAACTTCCCACACAGCACAGAGTCTAGGGTGATCTCATCTTCCCCAAGTGCCTCAACAGTCACCTCTGGAAACTGCAGCAGACTGCTCGTTACCTGAGCTGTTAGGTCTCGCATTCTTCACTGCAAATAAAGAAAAAAGGACAAAAATTGTCCCACGTCAGTCATATCTTTGAGACTGACCTAAGCTTCATCGGTATGCAGGGACAAATCTCCCATACATCATCTGTAGTACTTTCTACTCAAACAAAAATTGAACTCAGGACATTTTTTCGTCTCACAGGAGAGCAAAAGGAGAATTTTGAGCTTTTCTGATGCCTACAAGATCACCAACAAAAAGTGACACAGAGGGATGGACAACATAAATACCAGGGAAATTCATACAGGTTAGCAAAATTTGATCTCAGAAAAATTGTAATTTAGAAGTTTATGCTTTCCAGGAAGCACAAACCTACAGCAGAAGATAAAAAGTAGAAAGGATTTCAGCACCCTATCCCAATATCCCCCAACAGCTAAGATTCTGTATTAGATGCAGACCAAGGGTTTGATTTTCCTTTAACAGAGATAACAAACAGAACCAACACAGATCGGAACTGGACATTGGAGCAAATTTACCCAGCTATCTGCTGTGGCTCTTCTCTGAAGTGGCTCTGGTTTCATTCAAGAGCTGCAGCCTGTCTAATATGACTAAGCAAGCAGAAATTCCTAAGGTCTGTGCTGAGTCAATGCTTGTCTCTACATTGCTTCCTTTACCTGGACAGACCGACAGAGGTGCCAAGGGGCTCAGTACAGAACACAGCAGTGTGGTATCTCACTGCTTGTCCCTCCCAGCACAAGTTCTTGGTTTTATAATGGAATTCTAGAATGGCCTCCTGGAACCACTGGCTGTCATCTCATCCAGCTGCCCTGCTGCTCAAGCCATCACTCAGAGCATGCTGCCCAGGGCTGCACTCAGAGGGATTTGGAACATTTAATTCTCCAACAGCCTTTTACAACCAGCAACCTGACACGATCAACTGCAGAAACACCCGCAACCCGTGCAACAGGGCCTGGTGCTCGGTGACTCTCTCCTGCCAGATTAAGGATCCTCTTCTCTCCAACACACCAGTAAAACAGCGTCACACCAGGAAGGGCCGGTCACCACTGTTTCTCCAGAACTGTATATGACACCTTAATTCCCCGGGCAGCAAGTCAGGCACTCCTCGGCTGTCAGGCAGCGCGGCCTCCCGCAGAACGGCCGCAGCCGGGCTAAGCAGCAGCCATGTTGGTGTCGGGCACGTGCGGCGCGCACGCCCCGCCCCCGCGGGCACGGCCCGCCCGGGCGGCGCCGGTGCCGGCTGCTCGGGGGAACGGCCCGCGGCACGGCCCGGGGCTCTGCCAGGCACCGTGCNCTCTGAGGCACATGGTGTGACTCTTGGGGTGTCCTGTGCAGGGCCAGGAGCTGGATTTCGATGATCCTTGTGGGTGCCTTCCAACTCAGTTTATTCGTGATTCTGTGTGAGAGCATGTGCTACATTTTGGTGTTCAGTTCCAGGCTGACAGAAACTACTTAACACTTCAAACCAATGAACACCAGACATGTGCATTACACTTAAGCAATATTAATAAGGAGATAAAAAACCTAACCAGTCTACAACAGTGCATTAGTGAAAACTGATTTTAGTTGCTTCTTTGAATAAGATCTTACCTGGCCCATGTAACTGTTGGGTCCTGCTGAGATGAGTACACCAATCTTGTCCTTTAAGGAAGAGTCTATGGTCAGAAGCCACAACAGGTCAGATCAAAAGCAAAGGTTTTTCTGTGTCCTGGACTCCTGGGGTCAAATATGCTTGTACTGTTGTTTTCACAGAAATCACACCCCCACCTCCTGCATCCTTCTCTCATTGTTATTAAAATCTCAGTTGTAGTATCAAAGTACAAGCAGTCATTCACTAATAGTTCATGTGTCAGTTCAGGTTTAAACCAAGTTCTGAAGCAATGCACAGCACATCAGTGCCTGCTGTGAGTCATGACACAGCCAAGGAGCAACAGACCTGAGCAGACAAATCAGTAACCATAACTTGCATTTTCCCCCCTACCTCACATATTGGTCATCCACACAGCCCAGTGCTGGAAAATGCATTTTATTTTAGGAACAGCTTTAATTCAACAGGAACCACAGAATGTTTATCTTCAAGCATATCAAAGAGACTCATTATCTTTACTACTTTGGTGAAAAAAGCATTCCTGGAATGGAAACCCAGAAGTTTGCACAAAAGTACGAACAAAATAAACAAACACTGTCCTATTACCTAAAATTCTATTATTTCAGTATTTTCAGATTGGCCTAGACTAATTGGTTGCAAGCACTGCCTAACTACTCATGAGAACTGGTATATTGTTTCCTGCCTATAGCTTCTTTTTTTCCCCACCAGAAATCAACAACTCTGCTATATATTAGTTACATGGGAAGTAATGAAATTCCAGCAAACAAATCTATTGCACTGACAACCCTGAGAGCACTCTTCCATGACAGGAAGTTCTGATGGAGGATTAAATAGTTATCTGTACCCTTACTTGCACACTGGACATGTAAATATTAAGGCAAATAAACAGTCAACATGAATCAATTAACACTTCAAGCACTGAGTGGCTTTTGAAAGTGAAATAGATTTAACTCTCCTTTGTGTTAAAACCCAGAACGAATACTTTCATCAGCCTTAGCTTATAAATTTTTGAAGACAAAAAAGGTTTTGAGGTAACTCAAGAGAACCATTTCCACTGTAACATTTTTCTTTACAAAATACCTTCTAACAACAGCCCTTAATGTTATCCATACTCCCATCACTAATATCTCCTCCTGTGTGCTTCCTGGAAATAAAATCTGCCATTGCACCCCATTTTATTCTTCCTGAAAGGTACGATTCTGCTGTCCCAAGGTGGTCAACCTTCCAGTGGAGTTTTCCTTGGGGTTACACCCCAGAAGTAGAGTCTAGCTTCAGCTTTTAGCCATCCAGCACTTTTAGGGGATAAAAACATACACCCTTCAAGCAAGTACTTTCCTACAGAAAAACTTCAGAAGATTCTGTTTAGCAATGAACTGTAACTCCTGTGAAATTCCCACCGTGTCTGCAAGAAAATTGCAGCTCTAAGCCCCCACAGCTTTCTGCATCCACTACCACAATGCATCCCACCTCCTCTAATGGGACCCTCCTACCCTTCTCTGGCACTACTACTCTCTCCCTCTCAGATCCATGGGCCAACAGCTGCAAATCTTGCCACTCATCCTTCACACATGTAGCAAGTCTACAGAGAAAGCACTCACATAGAATCTATTTTCTCCACTTCATTATAACCCCATCCTTGAGCTGGTGCCTTAACAGTTCCCCACCTGCTTCCTTTTCTCAGGCTCTAAACAGTCACAGTGTCTGGTTTTGCATCCATTTCCTTCCATGTCCTTCAAATTTCTCAGCTCCCACTTCTTGTTACCGATGATGCTCATACTCCTTTTTAAACTGCTCCTTGGGGAAACTGGTCAGCACTGGAGAACCGAATTCAAGTTACAAAAAAAGCAGAAAAAAGAGTAAAACACTTCAACACATAATTAAAACGCCTTTAAAGTCAGAAGATACTAGAAAATTGCAAACCTTTAGGAAGTTATTAAATCTAATGCCAATTGTCTTTTGCTATTGCTTGCTTTCTTTCTAAGCACAGACAAATGTGGGTATTTTAGCTGACGTGTAAATAAAATACATGCTAAAAACTAATAAAATCACCTAATGCTATATTTCCATTTGTTCTAATTAATTTTCATACCAAAATATACATATATATAAGTATAAATGACAAAAATGTGTTAAAACCCTATTAAGCAATCTTCACTAGCTTTTCATCAAATTCCATTTGACAATAACCAGAGTATTTTACAAATTTCTTGCACACTACAAAAAACAGATTTGCTGTCTGTATTCTATTCCAATTTTTAAAATTTGACCTTTTACCCCATCTTCTGAGCTATTCACTGCACTTCTGTGCAATGTGAATATAAAAAATATTGCTAATCTTCCCTCCCTTTTCCTGTTTGACAATATTTATAGTCATTCAAGTACAAAATACAGAGAGAAAATAATTACTAACTTAACTCAAAGGCCTCAATACTGCCAGTTTCACATTTTAAACATTTGACCTTTTTTTAAGCTTTCATTCAGTCATGAATACTTCTCCAACGAGAAAAATATTCAAGTGCAGTAACTTGCTTCTCTAGAATGATCTGTTCTGAGATAGAAAAATCACGGCCCCAGAACAATCTTCTTTCACAAGCATAGTCTGTTATTAATACATTCATTCACTATGTACAAGTTATTAGTTAATAAATAACTTATGTCTTAAAATAACTGTAGTAGTTTTTACTAATTGAAAAGTTTAATATTAGGTTCCACCATCCTGTAGTCGTCAAAATTGCATCCATATAAATTAACATACAGAAAAATAATCCATTGTCTAAAAGACTGCACATCAAAATAGTACTTCCATGTCTGCTTTTAAAAGAATAGGTTTGTGACTTTATTTATACAAATTGAAACTTTATTGGGACATATACTCCTTAACCCAAGACTGTTAATGAAATAATTATTCAAAAATACCGTTTGTAACTAAGATTTCTGTACATTTTTGTACCTTTGCAGACTACTATATAGGCTTTACCATCAGGTTTTCAGTGCTGTGATATGCCGGTTTCAAATACTGCAAAGCATGTTTACAGACAATACGTGTTTCAATTATAGTAGCAGTCATATTATGAAAATAATTTTGGCTCGAATTTCAAAGTATCTGGTAGTATCCCTTTAAATATGATATGCTATTGTAAGCATCACACCATCTGTACAGTTAACTTTTTGCTGACAACAAATTTTAAGAAATAATGACACATCTGAGGTGTGATCTGGTTTTATGAACTAAAGAGCAGCTTTCCAAAAGTTTAAGACAAAAACAAAAACAAAATATTGCACAGATTAAAACACAATTGTTTTACATTCTGACTTCAATACAGTACAACTTAACCGTGAATGTAAGGAATTACCAGTTTGTATTGTAAGTCCAATTATTTCTGCCAGAAGGTCAAACATAATTTTAAAATTAAAACTAATATGTTTAAAATGTTTACTTGTTATAGGAATTCTAAACAAACTTTTAAAAAGCTTTTGGAATCACTTTTGAGAGTCTGTAACTCCCACAAACCAACATAAAAAGTTCTGAGCAATACAGGTCATTCAACCCAATATTCCGTCAAAAAGCTATCAGACAGTAAGCACACTGTGAAGTATACATTTTTATTTCACATTCCTAAAATAAGCTGTATTTACATATTATATAAATGTATGAAGTCTTAATATAAAATAGAAAACTGCATTGACTGAGGAAATCACACTCCATATGGAGTTACTCACTGAAGACCATTTTTTAATGAAATTTTACAATAATTTATATAAATTATCTCTTCCAAATTAGATGATTTTTCTTCTTTTTACTAATTCACACAATTTTGATGACTTTACAAACAGTGGCGTACATTATAAACTTAAAAAAAACAGTTACAGCATCTTCCGGCGCACAACTGGCTTTGGAAAATTAGACAGTCTTTTTTTGTTCTTTCTTAGGGTCTTCCCTGCTGCTTCTGTAGTTTCTTTCTGTTTGGTTTTTGTTCCATCCACTGGACTTCCAAAAGGAGAGATGAATTTTATTTCGACTGGTGGAGGTGACCAAGAACCTTCTTTTGTGGTTCTGAAAAGAAGGATGGGCATCAAATCAGTTTTTCATTAGTAACCGTATTTAATCGAGGACAAAAACAACATGGAATTCCAAAGTCAATTAAAAAAATACACAGACTTCTTTGTAGACAGAATCAAGGCAGAAAAGGTGCAAAAATAAGGTTCATTTTGCTTTCATTCCCTTTACTCACGGACTGGCCACTTCCCACCCTGTATGAGAAACTAAACTGGAAGAGTGTGGTTTCTTAAGGTGGAATAAGACAATGTAAAAGCATTGCAATGTCACTGCTGCAATTAGTATATACCTGCCCTTTTTCTATTCCCTCCCTTTTCCATTTCCATTAGCAAATCAAACCCTTAAATGGGGAAAAGGGGCCTATTACACCAGCAAGCTGGACATGCTGACAGAGTGAGAGAAGACCTGCACAACCAAGAGAGGAAGAAGTAGTTAGGTACTCAACAGCTGAATCAACATCACAATAAGAAATGCAAGTAACTTATTTCATACTTGCTTGTTTTCGTCATTTTTGATTTTGGAGTTCTACCTCTCTTCAATTTTTGCTTTCCCCCAGACTCTATGGATTTGGTATCCTCCTCCTCTTTAGCTGGAAGCTCCTAAGTTAAGACAACAAAAATGTTACTCATGAACAAGTCCTTAGACTTCTTTGGAATAATAATGTTTTTTTCATAAGAAATCAAGCCAAAGTTATTTCCAAAAGTACCCTTTGTTTGCAAAAACAAACCTTCCACATCAAATTATTTTACCATCCCAAAAGTTAAAATTCTGAAATTAACAGATAACATAGCAAGTAAGTTTAAAGAGAGCCACTGTGCCTCTTGTTAAAGGCAAAACAGTATTTATCAATTCTTGATTTACACAGATTCAAAACTGACTTTCGTAGCTAGTTTTCATGAAGAAAAACAATAACATTTTTAGCTGATTTAAAGTTCTTTTTAGATATGTTTCCAATGAAAAAGGCAAAGCATCGCAAAGCACTATCTCAAAAACTGGTACAGAATAAAGATCAAGAACATGGGACAAATGGAGTTTTTACTTACTTCTTCTTTCACAATTCGGGAAATGCTAGCTACATTTTTTCTCCTTGACCTCAAAAGAGGGGGTGAGAAGACAAATTGAGAAGACAAATCCGGGTCTAAATCCTTAAACTGCACAGGATGATCTGTTTTTCCAGCTAAAATGACAACACATTGTTAGCATGCAGATACATGATACATAAGGGACAGTATTATTAAATTACAGCTGACAAATAAGAGCACAGTAGCTTCCAAAACGAAAGGTCCAATCAGCTTTATAAACATCCCATGCAAAGGCATTTTTCCCCCTAGTAACCACCTCTTGGGATTCATTCTGTTACCAAAAATAGTGAAACAGAACTAAGCCAGTGTAGTGATTTTACCTGCACCTACACAATCGAAGATATTACACTCCAGAGGCATCGAATGTCCTTACACAATTCAAAAAATTTATCATGTACTCTAATTAAAAGACTTCTGTGTACTGACCAAGTATACACTGATGAAAAAGAATCACATAATTAAATAGCTGTACAATTTGTTGCAAGATGAAGCTCATCTGAACTTGAAAACTGAACAGAATTTGGAAGTACACATGCTTTATTTCTCTGTTGGGGGGAAGGGATGGCAATCGCATATTCACAAATAATCTCTGGCTTTCAAAATCTGCCAGAAACTAAGTTCCTTCCAAAAACACAGCTTAAATTTAATTTCACAGCCTAGATCAGCTTCATCATCTGTTTCTACCAGAACTAAGCAGGCAGTCACACAGACTTCAGCCAAAAAGTGAACTGTCTCTTGGCAAATTTTTTCTTATATTCTTTACAATACTTTAAGCCATCCGCACAGTTTGTTTTCTGTGGTTTAAAGAAGAGGATATGCCCTATTTTGCATATAAACATAGTGCACCCTACCTTCAAATTTCTTTGTCAGCTTTGTGAGGGGAGGAGAGAAAAGGAAAGCCTCATTTTCCTCAACAGACAGTTTCTGATGGATGGCAGTCCTGTGGGATCTGGTTCTTGTAACACGATCTGTCAGAGCTCTTGATGTTTGATCACGTCCTGAGGGGTTTATGTCTTCAAGCAGCAAAGGACTGCCACCAGGTCCTTGGGAGATGTCCTCAGACATCGATGTCCTCTTCCTGCCCCGACGCCCTGTCCTTACCGTAGTCCTGGGTGTGGCTGGCTCCTCGCTTGGCTCTGCAGGAGTTTGCTCAGGAATATCCACTTTTTCTGGATTCTCGTGTGGCAGTTTTCTAGGTCTTCTCTTAGGAGTATCAAGGACTTCTACTTTCACACCTGAATGTATGTCTTCCTGAGAAGAGGTAGACTCTGGGTCCGCTAAGAGGTTTTGTGCCGCCTTCCGAGCACTTCTTCTAGGCGTGACAGGAAGTTTAAATTCTGTTTGAGGAAGAGATGATTTAGACACATCAAGATCAGAATTTTCTGAAACTTCTGATGAACTAATCTTTTTTCTTCTGCCTCTTTTTCTTGGCACAGGTAAAACAAGCTGGTCACTAAGCTGCACCTGTTGATCCTTGACAGTATCTTCAGGAAACTGAACATTAAAGCTTTTCAATTTTCTTGCACTTCTGCTGGGACTGACTGCTGTTTTTACTTTATGATCAGTATCAGTCTTGCCAACTTCTGGGTTTCCAGCTGAACTTTTTCCTCCTTTAGTCCTTTTGGAAGAAAAAGAAGCAACAATGCTGCCTTCAGCAAGAGGCGTTTCCTCATTAGCCTCTTCTTGGAGTTCAGATGCAGCTTCCTTTGCTCTCCTTAATCCTCTTCTGGGAGTAACGGGCTGCGTACTGTCAGATGAGGTTTGTCCATCAGAATGGCTGCTTTCCCTTTTTTCTAAATTAGACAGTTTAGGTTTCCTACCTCTCCTAGGAGTAACAGGCGTCGCAGGCGTTTGCTGCTCTTGAGCATTTTCCTCTGTTTGGAGTCTGGGAGTTTCAGGTGCTTCTTTTGCTCGCCTGGTACTTCTCCGAGGAGACAGTCCAAGCAGAGCTGGGCTGTCTGTCTTCAGCAGCTGCTGAGTGCCTGCAGACAGAACACCTGGACTTCTACTCAGCTGTCCCCTTGTGCGTCTTCTTGGAGCAATGCTGTAAGGATGTCTGCTGGTTTCCTCTCCCACTGCTTCTAGCACAGGCATTAAGGGAGCTTTTGCCTTCTGGAATCTAGTTACCTTTTTACCTATGGTTTCATGAATAGACTGTTCTACAACTTCAGATGTAAATTCTTTACTTCTCGTGTCTTTGATTACATCCAGTAAGTTCTCAGCAATGGCAACCTTAATAGGTTCAGGCACATATGGGAGTGATTCCGCAATATTTTGAGATTCCTGATCACCAGTTACAGTGGACACTGAGTTTGTAACATGTTCCTGGCTTTCAGTATTTCCAAAATTGGTCACAGGCTTTTCTTCTGTTATTGTGTCATCTGGTTTAGAAGCATCTACTGATGTAGGGTCTCCCATCTCTGCTTCCCCTTCTTCTCCTTCCAAAACTAAGGTAAAATTACTCTGAGACAGAAAAAGGTCTCCATCTCCCTCAGCTGCATCACATTCACTCTCTTTATTATCAGGCAAATCACAAGCAAACTGTTGTTCTATATTTTCATAGCTATAATGAAGATCACTTGATGGATCTAGCTCCCTATATGGTGATGTTTCAGGTGCTGGTTCTGAGGTATCTTCTGTAACCTACAGTTAAAAAATGTCCGTTAATGCTTCATTTGGTAGCAAACAGAGTAATTTCACATTGAGCTATATGCAACTGAGGACAGCTCCCTTAAGATCACCCCTGGATGTGAAACAATGTGCTTCTGTACTACAGCTCAGAGCTTATGTATTTGAGGCACAGGGAACAGAGTAGTCCCTGTGTGCAATTCACGTGCTCTGTCTGATATTTCTCTACAGAACTGACCATTTGCCACCACCCATGACCAGGAGCAGTTTTCCAACACAAGGTGTGTACACAACCAGCAGTGACCATCACATTGCAGTGCCTTCTGCAACTGCTCCCACTCTGCCTCTGACAGGTTAAAATACACTTGGGTCCCCCCCAGTGCTTAAAGCTTCAGTCATGATTCTGACTGCAGCACTTAGACTGGCCAGGTAACGCATCCAACAATTCAACACCACACTTTGAGGAGGCACTTGGATTGCCTAAGATAACACATGCTTTCTAAATACCTCCATCTCCGGAAGAAATATCTTGACACCAAAATGAGCTCATTACTGGGAATTCTGTTTGTGTTAAGAAGGAACAAACAGTGAAGGACCTAAGCACCTAAATAATTCTGAGCTTGCTTCCCGTATCTTTTTGCTTGCAATGGTTACCAGTACAAAGAAGCTGCATTCCTGTAACTTTCTTATTGTCTTTAACATTAAAACTATTTTTAAAGTAAAATAAAAAAGTTTGAATTCAAGTAAATCAAACTAATGCCTAGCTGTTTTAAAAATTAGTTTAGGCTTTTATTTTGGTTTTGTTTGCTCTCTAAGGTCTAAGTTTTGATAGGTTCCATTCACGTTATAGGAACAGAAAATGCAGAAGAGAAAAACATGTCTGCTCTTACAACATTGAGGTTTTAACCTTGTGTTAAGCAGCTCAAGAACCAGGTACACTTTTGAGTCTCTCCTAATTGTCAGTAGAACAGGTCTCTCCTCAATTTGCAAACTGTTTTCTATTTTGTAGAAAATGAGAAAATAGTTTACTTACATCCATTTCCTCAGTTTTTGGAGGATTGCTAGAAACAGAGACTTCTTCAACTTCAGCTGCTTCAGGGTTACGTTCTTCAGGTAAATCCACACATCTGCCCTCCAGGCCATTTTCAGACAGAGTACTGACCATGTCCTCACTGTCATGGATAGTTATCACAGCTAGAAGAGAGTTATGTAAGTTTACCTTAACCTTTAGATAAATGACATAAGTTTAAGCAGAAAGAAGTAACAAAACTAGCAAGAGCCAACAAGATGATTCTCTATCCTACCACATATATCGGGCTTTCTTCAAAAACTAGAAATATTGTGCTGGCTTTGGCTGGAATAGTTAATTTTCTTCCTAGTAGCTGGTACTGCTCTATTCTGGATTTGTACTGAAGGCAGCATTGGTAACAGGGATGTTTTAGTTACTGCTGAGCAGCACCTACACAGAGCAAGGCCTTTCCTGCTTCTCACACCATGCCAGCAGTGAGTGGGCTGGGTGTGCACAAGGAGATGGGAGGGGACACAGCCAGGACAGCTGACCCCAACTGACATCCCATAAAATATGGCCTCATGTTCAGCTTAAAAAACAGGTGAGAGAAGGAAGCAGGAGACATTTGAAGTTATGGTGTTTGTCTTCCCATGATCCATCTTCCTGCTTTCCTGGAGATGGCTGAACACCTGCCTGAAAACTGGAGGGAAGGGGTGAATAAATTCCTTGTTTTGCCTGACTTGCATGCAAAACTTTTGCTTTCCCTTTTAAGGTGTCTTCATCTCCACCCATGAATTTTCTCACCTTTAGCTCTCTGATTCTCTCCCCCATTCACCCAGGGGAAATGAGTGAGTGGCTGTGTGGAGCTCACTGGGTTTAAACTGTGGCAACTACAGATCAGGTAAAGGATGCAGCCCCACAGCAAGAAAGAAGGAGGAGAAAATCAGCTGTCAAGTCCATAGAGGGAAAAGAAGAGGAAAATATGTCTGGAAAGGCACACTAGTACATAGTTGCTTCAGTCACAATACTTAGGATGCATCATCTTTTAAAATAGTAAATCAAGCAGCAGATCCCATGGCACACAAATTAGTAGTGATGTAGAACATCAAAACATATACTGATCTCTCCTTATAATACTTCAAGTTCTAGCAGCATCTCAATATTTTGATCAAGAATGTAAAGATTCACTATGCACTTTCTGCAAGGACTTTCTTAAAGAGGGCATTCTCTCTAGTTAATGCAAGT
Source organism: Hylia prasina (assembly GCA_013397195.1). Lineage (NCBI taxonomy): Eukaryota > Metazoa > Chordata > Aves > Passeriformes > Sylviidae > Hylia > Hylia prasina. Next base: position 13,414 of record VYXD01006299.1, read on the forward strand.
TAGCAGTAACATGCTACTACTATTCCAATCTGAGACACCTACAGTGCTATGGCAAACTACACATTTCACTTGAGGAGCTCTGCTACCCTAACACACAGAACATTTCCAACATACATTCACTGTCTGCATCCGGGGATTCAGCAAGCTCTGGATCTGTTGCAACCAGTATGCCTTTTTCTTCTGATGAAGAGGTCATTTCAGACTCCTGGTAGGTTGTTTCACTTCATGAAAAGGAGAAAAATTCATCATAAAGCTTGAAAACAAACCTTTAAGAAATGTACGTGTTACTTTCTCACTGCAAAATCTTCAAGTTTCAAACCACAAGAAAAATTAGAAATTCCTCTATCAACATGTTCAATTTGTGATTCAATTTGTAATTAATTTTATAACTCATTTTATGCAATGAATTAAGTACTTAATATTCTTTCCAGCTATCCAATACTAGATAAAAACATAACAGAGGTGTATTACAGAAAAATGTATTATTTGTCTTCTGTAGAAAGAGGGCAACTACAATAACAGAGGTTCAGAAGTCACCACTTGAAATTAAGGCTTCTGTCATTGCTGATATTTTGTCTTTATCACTCAGCAGTTGCAGCTTTTAAAGTACCTGGTGAGAAAACAGCTTCTCTTTCCATAAACAAATAGATGCTGGTTGAGCACACACAGATAACAGAAATTAGGTGCAAAAAATACTGTCAGAAAGAATTCAAACTCCAAATAAACCCATGGAAGTTACAAGAATCTCAGAATTCATTTTTAACTACACAATTTTCAGAAAAAAAACCAGGGCTTATGTTCACAGTATCTGCTCAGTAACTTTCACAAGGTCTGCATGGGACTGTTGAATGAAGTCTTTATCATCATACTTTGGGGTGTGCAATGATTTGAGAAAAAAGGCTCAAACTGACAGCTAGTCAATGTGCATTCATGACAGATTACTTTTGGTCACAGATAGAATGGAACAGACAGGCCCTTACATATAAGAACACAGGAAAAAACTAATCCCAGGTCAAAATCAGTTTTCAAACACAGAAAAGCCAGCAGCTTTGTTGTGTGAACCCAAAGATGTATCTACTTCATAAGCTCACCCCTCATTTCCAGCCCCAGAAGTTGCAGCCTCAGCAGCTTTAAACACCAACTTGTGCTCAGGAAGGGTGTGACATTCAGCATTTGATTCTTCCACAAATCCTACAAAAATGAAGAGATGGATGACTTCCCTGTTGCCTTCAACATCACCTCTTTTAAACTGCTCATATGAGATTGAAGGGATCCTTTATGCATTTCCTCTAGGACAGGACTTCACAAATAATGCTACCAAGACTTCAAATGCACAGATGGCCTGTGCTCTTCTTTCCAGTAGAACAAATAGTCTGATGCATAATTTCAGTCAAACAATGTAAAAACTCCTGCAAATTATAGAAGTACCCCTAAAACATAACCAGAAGCTGAATTTTTAAACATTTATCCCTTTCAAAACTCCCATACTGGTGCCTTTCAGCTGCAACTACACACAAAAAATGTCAGCCAAGAAAAGTATACATTCGTAAGATCCAGGATACCTAAAAAAGACTCAAAACATAAGAGGTAATTTTAAAAGCCTGGGGCACTTGTGAAAACTCATCATTAACTGCTGCACTCATCAGTAATTCAATCTTTTGAAAACATTTGAAAAATTCAGAACCTTAGGTTATCACAGGACAAAACACACCTGCTTCTTTTCTTCGTCCTGAAGGATCTGATTGTTTCATCTGGAAAGGTTTATCCTCAACCATTTTACTTTCTTCCTCCTTCTCCAATTCAACATCCACAATTTCTTCAGTGGAAGAATTAGCTGGTTTAGCAGCTATAAAGATGACATCATCTTCAAAATCACCCGGTGATTTTGCATCATGATACTCCAAAGTAGTCTGGTCTGATCTGACAGAGACGTTACTGTTTTCCTTGCTGACATCCATCTTCTCCAAATCATCTCCAGGTAAGCTTTCTGAAGATTCCTGCAATTCACCACGATCATCCCCAGGATGGCTCAGAGTAAAGAGAGTTGGTTTAGCTCTACCTTCAGACCAAGCATCCTCTACCAAGCCATGATGATGCTCAGAGGAAGCACCAAATTGTGCTTTATCATCTTCTGTCACCTAAGAAAGTTCAGATCAGCAACATGAGTCTGCTTTTTGTCAAAGCAGAACAAAAAAACCCAACAAATATTGATATTTTTAAGTTACACATCCCCTTAGTGAGGCTATGAAAAATTAATTCTCATTCTTGTGCTATCTTGGATTTAAGGCTGAGTGTAAAAATTAATCACACCTTAGACTGCTTATTGAGTTTCCACAACATTGAAAAATTAACATTAGAGTCTTGCTCATAATGTCATCTCAAGGCTCTTCACTGGGTTTACTAGTGTGTTTTCAGGAAGACAAAGCTTTGCCTAATAAAATCCTAACTCAATATTTCTGTTTTATGCGTGTCCTTTCAACACATATGCACTACTAAGATATGCTGGTGTTCAACTATGCCTGTGGCATGGAACAAGTAAATTTATCTGGCCATAGTGCCACTATTAGTAAGAATTTCATACAGGAGAGAGCACATCTTGTTACAATTGAATAACTCCTTGTAACATACACGAGCTACTCACACATGGGACAGCAGCACATGCCCCTGTTGTGCCCCTGGTTTGGGTACATTATGGTGGCAATTGCCTGATGGGCTGAGCCACAGAATCCAGCTCCACAGCTGCAGGAGCAGAAGGGACCACAGCTGGTCCGATGGACCCACTGCATTTGTAAACTACATGGATGCTATCCCTGGGGCAAGGCCAGAAGCAAACCCGAGAACTTTAGGGCTCAAAAATGAAAACACTACAGCTCTCTTCATCAGGAGTCTCTTTTTACCATCATTTAAGTAAACCCAACATTGCAAAAAGACAGGTTGAATATCAATGCATCTTTAGGACTTTAGTTACTTTTCCCAGATGTTCAATTTGCAAAATTTAACAAACCCAAACAAGAGGCTCCACGTCCATATTCCTTACTTTCCTGCAACACTACTACTTGAAAAGGTACAGCTGAAAGCTGAACTAACATTCTGAACAACCAGAGGTCCCAACAACATGAATAAAACCCACCAAGGTCCCTGATGTTTATGAATATGATCCTGCAAGAACACCATGTTACAGAATGTCTAGCATAACACAATCTTTTTTTTAACCAAATTCTGCCATTCTGATTCACAATCCAGATTCTCAGTATAAGGAGTTTTGGCAAACTTTTACGTCAAAATTAAATCACAGCATTATCTGCAAAACTCAGTGACTGTAGCCCAACCTACCCCAAGAGTCCACTTTGCATGTGAGCTCTCTTCCCTGAAAGATATTCTAGGTTCCTTTGCTCGCAGAGGAGGAGTAACTGATCGTCCTGGGGATGCAGAGGGAGTTGCTAGGGGTGTAGTGCGAAGGCTGGACCTCAGAATAGACTGAGGAGTAAACCCAGGAAAACCAGAAGATGTGGCCAAAACTTTAGCTCTCTAGGAAAAGAAATAAAAACATTTAAATTAAGACCAGCTAAATCTTCACAACAGAAGAGTGCACTTAAATTACAAAAATTAAATTTGCTTAAATTACAAATTGGGTTTATAGCAACAGAAAGTTTTGCCTATGCACTGTTCTTCCAAAAATACCAACATTTTAAAGACAAAAATGCATGCTTTTTATATTTTTCTTGGTTTGCCTTTGTAATGCCAACAAAACAGAAGTTATTTTTCAAAATTACTTCTTCAGGAAATAAGGATATGACATTTTGATTTCTGCAAGGTTATCTCCTAGCCCACTAATTTTTCCAATTCCTACACTGCTCTTATAAAAGGCACACAATTTCAACTTTACTCTGCCCAACAGCGTTTTCAGTCACTGCATCTGACAGCAATTCTGCAAAGCAACAGCCACCGGTTTTTTTCACTAATTAATCAGCTGCGCACAAGAGGAAGTGACACTGCTGCAGAAATACCTACACATCTTCATGTAGAAGCATTCAGCTCTTCTTATCTCAGATTATTTTACATTATTGAAAGGGTTTCCAAAGAGGAGGGTGAAGCTAGTTCATTGGTATGGATAGTACTCCACAAGAAGGTGGAATTATGGAATTGTTCCATACAATGAAAACAAATTTAGTTCACAAAGTTATGGGACAAGCTGTCCACTGTAGTCAGCTGAGAGCTAAAGTTTCCTGCTAAAAAATTTACTATTCCAAACTTATTGCTTCCAAAAGGGCTGTGTATACAATAACCACACGCATACTGAAAATTTCAATCCAGAAGCATTTCTGCTAAATACTTTTGTGATTTCATTTTAAACAAACCTCATTAGTTTTTCATTTGGTTGGCTGCTGCTGACTTTTTAAAATACAAACCTTGACCACAAGAGGAGTTTCCAGTAAATTCAACTCTGATGCTCTTGGCAGGTTCTTTTGGGAGCTGGAGCGAGGTGTGTTTGATCTCAGGGGGCTGGATGCCACACAAGAAGTAGAAGCCACACACGGGGACTGCCGGCTCTCATCCTGGGCCACAGGGCGGGAAGGAACAGGACGAACCACCAAATCCAGCAGCCTGTTAAAACACACAATTTAAACTAGGAACATCCATAATGCAATGAAAAATTGCATGCTGTGATCATCTCCGATGATGCAGAACAAGAACACTGGATGAACAAGAAATACAGGTGAACTGTCACTGCTGGGGGTGATCTATCAGTCCCCACAAACAAGAGACAGGCACTTTGGGGCATTTTTTCATCATTTCTTTACATTTCACACCTAATTTCCTAAATCCCTATCTCTGACATAAGAACACCCTAATTTAAGTTGCACAAGTGACCAAGCTCTCAGCAGTGGAGAAAACTCATCTGCATTTCAATGCAAGGACCATTTCAAATTGTCCACCTCATATTGTCCCTAGGTTGACTTTTTCTTTGAGATACAAAACTAAATGCAACAGAATCCATGGTAAACCAAAAAAGCATACACACATGCACATGTATATACATGATAAACAACACCATTTTGAAATACAAAGTTTGTAGATCTATTGTACCTTGAACACTTTTGAGAAAGTTTTGTAATAGGTGTCCCAAGAAATGCATCAGGCAACTCTGCAGCAGGGAGAGAATGCGTACTGACTGCTGGCTCTGTAGTTCTAGGACTAGAAGGAAAACAAAAATGCAACGGATTTTCATTCCTTTAAAGTCCAGCCATACTAGAATTAAAGTTTATTTAATCACATCCCATATAGGACAATCACCTGACAATTACGAACCACGTCTCCACTCTTTGCAATTCTGCTTATATTTAAATAACCACGTAGGAACTGCTAAAAGATTACTATGTGATCACACAAACAAGTCTATAAAAGTTGGTACACCAACAGCTTCATGGTAGTGACAGTGTGCGTTTCAGCTGTCTTAAACACTGTAAACACATTTTGCCATAATGTAAATACATATATTTGTATAGAGAAGATTATCATAGCAGAAAAACTCTCCAAACACTACTTATGATGAATTGATTCTTATGTTATATATTATAAGTGCAAAAAAGCAAAACAAAACTTTATTCATGTGCACCTTCCCACCAAAAAAATGGTACAATTCAAATTGAATTTGCTTTCTCTCCCCCTACCACTCACTCACTCTCCACCTCCCTCTCCAAACACATAGCTCAATACTAACTTTTATAAAAGGCTGCTTACCTTTCATATTGAGAGATATTTTTTTTCTGCTCATTTCCTAACCATACTTCTCCAATTTTGGACAACACTTTACTGATGAAAGTTGCTCTTGTATGCACATTTCCTGCATTAGCCTGCCTTGTTGCTGTTGATAATGGCTTTGGCCTTGGGACTGTAAAAGCAAGAGGGGAAGTATCAGCCTTGTGTAGCCGCAGTGCTGGCCGGCTGCACATCGTGTTTCCCTAAATTCCCCACAATTACCTTCTCTTAAGACTGATGAAGGCAAACGGTATGGCTTGGCTCTCTCTACTGCCAGCTTCCTTTGAACTGTGGGAAGGATCTTGCCATACTGGTCTAACAGAGAGTTTCTGGCAACTGCTCTCTCTCTCAAGCGAGGATCACGATCATTCTGACAAAGGAAATGTGTAAAGCAAGGAGTTAGCAATTTACCAGAAGTTGCACAGAAGTTGATTGCACAGCACGATCTCTTTCAAACTAAGGTCTACATTTGCTCTACAGACAAAGGAGAACAAATCCACTCCACAGAGCCACAGCAAGTTCCAAGCTCCACCCAGGAGCACACACCAATTTCAACTGGTAGTTTTGGATAAGTGCAAGGAAGACTAGTTAAAAAAACCCCCAAAAATATAAAAACCCCAAAGAACTCCAAAACTCACAACTAAAACCCATAAGGCAAACTTTACCTGTGGAGCACCTAAATTGCTCTAAGGTAAAAGCAAGATACAAGACATGACATACAAAACACCCTTTATGCCACAGAAAAAAGTAACACTAATAACAGAATCACAAACTTCCTTAACCTAAACCATACATAACAGATGGATCGGAGGATCTGAATGAAAAGGCAAGATACATATTTATTCCTCAGATGCAAAAAACTTTTTTAACTGGCGTCAACCATGGTATATAACATTTAATTCATAATTTCACACAGCAGGACATCTAACCTTACCGTCAGACTGGCCTTCA
>VYXD01006339.1:10399-21088 GCA_013397195.1 Hylia prasina
AAAGGAAGAGGAACAGGAATAAATTTCCCTCTGGGCCTTGGTATTTTAGCCAAGCTAGTCTTGATCAGACTTGTTCATTATGGAGAAGCTATCTCATCCATGGACATTAGGAGGATGCATGACAACTGTTCTTTATTTAGAAAGAAGATCTTTGGATTTCTTGTAATTTCATTTTAAGTCCTTCCTTCCTTCCTTCCTGCCTGCCTGCCTGCCTGCCTTCCTCGCTTCCTTCCTTCCTTCCTGCCTGCCTGCCGGCCTGCCCTTTCCCTTCNCACCAGCCTCTCTCTCTAACATTCCACCCCACACAGGCCAGGAGACTGGGGATCCTGGGAGGGCACATAGCTTGGACAGCCAACCCAAACTGACTAAAGGGGTTTTCCACATCATAGGATGTCTGTCCAGGTACAAACCCCAAGGGAAAGAGGAGGAAGGTGCGGCCTTCATTGCTTATGGTGTTTGCCTTTTGGACCATCTGCTGTGAGTGCTGAAGCCCTGTTTCCCGCGAAGTGGCCAGACATTGCTTGCTGGTGGGAAGTAGAAAATAAAATCCTTTGTGGGTTTTTTGTTATGTCCTGGTTTGGGTTTTTTCTTTTTTTTTTTTTTTTTTTTTTTTTTNNTTTTTTTTTTTTTTTTTTTTTCCCTGTGCTTGCATGCCCAAAACAATTGCTTTAGCTTTATTTGTGCTTTTACAGCGCTGTGCTCTGTATTGCTATTTTGCATGTACACCATACAGAGTGAATGCTGCCATAGCCTGAGAGGAGGTTGCCTACAAAAGCCTATTCCTGATGCTTTTTTGTTATCAGCAGAATTATCACAGAGGCCTTTTTTCCCCCTTGGGCTCTGGGAAATGTCCCTGAAAGTGAAAGTGTTTGTTTCTCATGGCAGGAATCAGCCCCAAACAAAATGAAAAGGAGGCCTCTTCCTAATGCAAGGCCTACAATCATGTTTGTAAACATCCAGTTTTGCATTCACCAAAAGATATCCTTTCAAACAGGCATGCAATGAGTACCTCTGCAGCTGTTAAAGATATCCTTTCAAATAGGTATGCATTGAGTACCTCTGCAGCTGTTAAGACACAATCACAGTCAGTACACAGGGTCATAGAGAGACAAGAGTAGCCAATGGAAGCCTTATGTCTTTGGGAAAAGCAGTAAAATATGCTGTCATTTTTACAAAACACAGGAAAATAGAAAGAAGTTTCATTCCTAAAAAAGATGGAAGCACACTCACATGTGGTGAATGACTAAGTATTTATGAAGCAATTAATGAATCTACCACTAAAGTAAAAACAAACCTTGAAACAGGAAAGATTAATGTTTCCGCATGGGTTTGAGGATACAAACTGATAAAAGTATTAAGGTCGTAAATAAAAGCAATGTTGTAAGACCCCAGATGCCAGGCTATGCTTAGCCCCAGAACAGTTTATCTATGGGGATACACAAGAAAAAGGATTTCATTCTTGAAAGAAGCCAAAACCAGAAAAGATTAAATTGGAAGCTTGATCTCCCCAGACAGTATGTTAACGAAAAGATGCCTACAACATTATATGAACTGATACAACTTCTCTGTAATTTTTGCCCCAAGATGACAGATGTAACTAATAAACACACAAGAAATTTGAAATATTGGGTTATTCTTTGTGTATTACAGAAATTTTCAGCTATATTACAACTGCACAACATACACAAGTTTCCATTTCCTGCATGCTTTTGGAGTAGAAAAGGAATGGGATAGGTCCTGTAATGAATCCTTCATAAAAAAATGAAGAAAGGAAAGAAAAAGCTTCTGATTGTAAGCAGCCTACAAGAAGGAACAGCTTTCCTCAAGGTTCTTAGTTTAAATTTTTATCCAAATTCCTGTACCTTCTCTCAGAGCTGAGTACAATACAGGCACAAGCACACTGTGACTCCTTTCATTGTAAAATACACAGATATGTCTGTCTGGCAATTGTGCTTTGAAAGACACGAGCTCTGCTTACTGCATCTACTTGTTTGCAGTTTCTCAAGAACATCTACCTTCAACTTCACCATGCAGATACAAGAAAATGGGCATAATTTGCTAGTCTGGGACATGTGAATTGAAGGTCAGGTCTCATCTCTGAACAGCTTGTCTATCCCAGCCCCAGTATAAGTCCTCATGGAATGGAATCATAGTGTAGTTTGGGTTGGAAGGCACCTTTCAAGATCACCAGATTCCTACCTCCCTATCATAAGGGGATTTGAAGTCTGTAGATCTACTAAATAACACTATCCAGGGAAAAGATAATTTAATAGGCAGCCTTTTGTTTGTGGTTCAGTTTTCTTTACTGAAAGATTCTGCCACATTTCATGTAAACCTCTTCTGATAAGATTAGTGTTTTCCCCTTGCTATCTCAGCTTCTGAAGAGATTAAAATGCTAAGAATTATAACAGTGGTTACATACATTTGCTGCCTTGAGAGAGGTGCTGTGGGTGGCTTGGAGCTGCAATCAAGACAATGCAGGTAAACAAGCAGAGTTAAAGGCAAGTATAGGCAAATGCATTACAAGGTCTCCTATCCATAGATTGTGCTAGTCGAGGAAGGCCAGAAATTACACAGAAGTATGGTTTTTATAGTGTTTTGTAAATGCTGTGGACATACGGTCCTAAAGAGGAACACATCAACAACTAAGTATGATCATATGCAATCATTTCTTTCCTTGCTCCACTGCTAAAACACTGGTGTCAGATAAATGAATTTTTCTGCCTGACTGTGAATGCTAGAAAGCAGTCAACAGAAAAAAAAAAGTTTTTACCTGAAAACCTGCTTTCTTTGTCGATGGGTAAACTGAGTTGATCAGTAAGGATAAATCTGCATCATCTCACCGACATAAAAGTGATTTCTGAGTGGCTTCAATGAGGTGAGACACTGGCCTATGCACCCATGTGAGGAATACAAAGATGTGGGGGCCGGGAGAACCTAGTCAGCAGTGAGAAGATGATGTGCATAGTTAGAATTACTGCTGAAATGGTGAAAACAGTATCTGCAGTTATACAAGAAGTGAAAATTTTGTCTAACATCTCAGGCATCACCTAATTTTGGTGTTTACAGAGTTGTTTCTCATTATTTCATTTTCATATAATTTCAGATTTGCTCAACTGTCTGTTATTTCATATTAGCCCAAATGAAGCGCTCAACACTTCATTTTTTTGTGTATTTTCTTTAATCTTTCAGATTGGATAAGATAAATAGTTATTTAAAGCCTTTTTACTGAAGCTCAAGTTAAAACATTTTCCCTCATATCAGAATGGGTTAACAGGATGAGTGGTTGTGACACAGCTCATACAAGGGACGCATGAGGCCACTCTACCAAAGTTGTGTGTCTGGATCTGAGTTTCCCAGGGCTGTTTCCCACAAAGATAATGATGTGTCACACCTGTGTTACTCTCTGCAACACTGTGAACCAGGAAAGACATGGAGTAGTGGAAACATCTGTGTAAGGCAGTGGTGTGACACCTGAATGGGAGGGACCCCTCTCAGAGAGAGATCTGTGATGAGAAAAGGTGATATATTTGTCTAAATTAATAAAACTGAAAGGAAATTAGGAACTGAAGGTGTCCTATGGAAGTGAATTGACTGCAGAAACCAGCTGAGATTAGCTGACTGCTAAACCAGGCTCACCCAGCTGACATTTAACATTAAACTTAGAGCTTTTTTAAAAAAATGTGTTTTAAAACATTGACAAAGCTTGAGAGAAAAAAAAACTGGAAGAAACAATGCAATGTGTAATAGCAGAAGTCTGCATTTCATTTCCACATTTTTCTTCAGGTAAAGAAGACTGTGTATAACTCACCTGTGGCCAGTTCTCACACTGAAGAAAAACATGAGAGTCTGATGAGAAATAGTTGTCTGCAGACTGAACAGAAGTAATGAACAAAGTAACTAGACTTTGGAAGTAAAGGGGCTGTTTTCTAGCTTGCTGTGCATCAATCAACAACAACTGGGATGTGAAATCTCTGAAATCTCTTTAGCTACATTGAGCAGTTTGGAGATCTTGAGCAACAGAAGATTTCTTAGCAGTTGCAAAGGCAGTGGGAGCAAAGGAGAGACCTTAAAACATTTATATCAGGTGCTCTTTTAAAGTCTCCAGCCCAGTGACATGTCACCGTCTTCAAAGCCATTTTTCAGAACAAGGAACCGTTCTCTCAGTGCTGAAAGAAGAGGTTGTTTGGAAATTAGCACCTTCCTATATGGCAAGATGCAGGAATTTTACAGAGGAAAGTCTGTTCAGAAGGCCAGTGGAAAGGTTTTAATTGCAGCAAAGCTTTGTGTGCCAGATATCAGGAAGGCTGATGTTCTTCAGGCAGCACATGGGCTGCACCACATCAAGAAAGAGACTAATGTCTAAAGAACGAGTCCAGAGGACATGAATTTTCTAATTTCCATTCGATTGGACCTGTAGCCAAGGTCATGAGGTTATCTCTTCATCCTGCTAGTCAGTGGTGGTGTTCCTGCACCTCCTGAGAGTACACAGACAGTAAATTCCTCAGTAGCGTGACAGCTCATGCATCCAGACTGCTGTGCCCATGATTTTTAACATTGGGCTAGGGCTGTGGTACTCACCTATTGCTCCTCCCTGTGAACTCCTTTGAGATTTAAGGAAACTGGTTTTTCTCCTTTTACCAGAAGTTTGTACCAAGATGGGTGATCATCTATTTTTCTGGGTAGCAAATGATAGGACCAGAGGAAAAAAAAAAAACATCAAGTTGCTGAAGGGGAGGTTTAGATCAGATATCAGGAAATATTTCATCACTGAAAGGGTTGTCAAGCATTGGAACAGGCTGCCCAGGGGAGTACTTGAGTTGCCATCCCTGGAGGAATTTAAAAGCTTTATAGAAACAGCACAAAGGGACATGGCTTTGTCATGGACGTGGCAGTGTTGGCTTAACAGTTTGACTGGATGATCCTGGAAATCTTTTCCAACTTAAATGATTCTGTGATTCTGTGATGACTCATTTGCCACTATCTTAGACTGCCGGCATTTTTTCAAGTGCATGTCTGCCTCCAAAAGGCTCCTCTTTATAGACAAGGGATGGAACTGAATCTCAGGGCATAACCTAAGGAAACAGCTTTTCTCATGTAGACATGGAGTACAGCTTTAAAAGTGGATACCTGAATTCAATTTAGTGTTGAAGCTGATGGCATTTTCAGCCGGACTATATTTCTTCTTGTTTCTGATGCATTGAATTCTAGGAAAATCTGGGAAGAAGATGGTACAGAAAGCAGTTAAATGAACCTGACAATTAAGGTCAACTTATAAAAACCTCTTGAGCAGATGTGACAGAAGAGCTTTTTGTACCAAGCCTTTGGAAATGTATCATTTCCAATGACAAAGATGAAGGGACAAAATATGAAGCTGAGAAAAGATTGGAAGGCACAGCTGTGACATCTGTGTGTGTGCCCAGCTAACCACTTTGTACTGCAACCCTTTTAGAATGGAACTCACCACCTAACCCCTCTTCATGGTTGGACTCAGTGGTCCTATAGGTCTTTTCCAATCTAAAATATTAAGTGGTTTATTTCTGGTCACTCACAAGCCACAACACTCATTTATCTCTTGATGCAACTAAGTAAGCAATTGAAAACTTATCCTGCTCACTAGGGAAACAGAATAGGTTTTTCCTCTCAGTTATGTGGAACTGACCATGAGAAATAAAATGAGAAGTACTGAATATGAGGTCATAAATGACTTTATGAATTCATAACCCCATGCACAGACAGCACTGGATGTAAACTCACATTTGCATTAGGATTACATCCTATAATCATTCCCTCATTTAACCCCCTTGTTACTTCCTGTTTGAACATTTTTTTCCAAGTAATTTTCAGCTTCTTTCAAAATAATCTGTGTCTCTGTCATGATTGCCTGTCTTAACTCTTACTCCTTTTTTGCAGTTAAGGACTTGAGCAAGTCTTCACTTCAACATTTACAGTATTTACAGAAATTTACAGCATTTTTCATATATAAAATGTCTGAGGTGATCGGTAGGCTTCTCAGGTACTGTCTGGTAACCTGCTTGAAGGTGGGTAGTTGACCCTGACTTATCCTAGCAATTGGCTTGAAGCCCCTAAACTGGTCTTTAAACCGTATTTGTTGGTTTTGTGGGGGATGTCTGTCTTGGCACTGAGAGAAAAACTTTTCATTCTGCACAGTTTTCATTGCTCTTGCTTTGCCCTGTTAAAAAAGGAACTGTTTTGCTACCCCAGACCCTGCACACAGACTGTCACTATGATCCACAGCAGCTCCTCAGTGTTGCCTTCAAAATGCCTGGTAGCTGGCTGTCATGGTTCTAAGCCCAGCTGGCGATAAAACACGATGCAGCCACCCACTCAACCCCATGTCTCTTCCCACCTCCCCAGTGGAATGGGCAGAAGAATCATAATAAAATTTGTATCTGGAGATTAGAACAGTTTAATAATTGAAAATAAAGTAAGAGACAGTAATAATGGGAAATTATAATAATAATAAGAAATTGGAAAAACAAGTGGTGCAGAACACAATTGCTCACCACCTGCTATGCTCCCACCAGATCCTTCTGCGTATTCCCTCACTGGCAGAGCATCAGACAAGGAAAAAAGTACTTGACTTAAAGCAAACAAGACTCAGCTGAAACACAAACCAGTTTATTATCAACACCATTCTCATTCCAAATCAAAACGCAGTACTGTAACAACTACTGAGAAAAACTGACTCTACCCCAGCTGTAACCAGGACACTGGACTATGTAACGTGGCTTGAACTTGGACTCAGCATTTGTGAACACCCATGCACGTCAGCTTTCCAGAGCTAGAGAAGATGTGGTAGGGTGTACATAGGTTGTCTGAGAGTGGTTGCCAGCAAAGCTGCACCTCCATGTTTGCCTCATAATGATGTCACCACGGGATGACATCCCAGTAGAAACACAGGCCCCACCACATATTTTCTGCTGACACTTGTCAGAGCATCCTTTCCCACAAGTTGAAATGTTCCATGTCCCCAGAACTGGCTTTGAGAGATCCCTGGAAATTATATCTCTTCATAAACCCGTATCATCAGTGTAGCACAAAAGTATTGCACATCTTTGTTTTAAGTGTCAAGTTGAAATGTTCTACAACTACTACACTTACTACTTGTAGGAAAATGGTGAACACTGTACTTCTTTAACAGGTTGTTTAAAGCTTCATTTAAAAATTCTTATCTCTTGTCAGTTTAAATTTATGAGGTGCATGGCCACCAGCTAAAATAGTTTTGAAGGTCCTGAGTGGTTAAGAGCTTGTTTTACCTTTTGAACCAATGTTCAGACATGTTTGTCCAGTATGTATGGCACTATAAAGATGTACTTAATACCTCTGTTATAGGTGAAAAAACCTTGTATATTATCAAGTCTGCCTGCCTCTGCCACAATCACCTGGCTCTCTAAAGATATTTATTGCCACCTTGAACAATATTTAAGTCCTGGTTTGAAAGCTGGGTTGCCAGGTTGCCACTTGCCTTCTGTTCAGAGTAAGAACTTATATCTCCCAAGTTTTCTGCCTTCCCAGGAACACAATTAATATATTTCAATGGAAACAGCGATGCAGGTATGTTTACATGCAACCTACTGCTACTACAACCATGTCAGAAATGCAATGTTCGACAATAATTTGAGCTCATGTTCAGATAAAGTTTATTAATGGCTGGTAAGGGGAGTTTGTTGTGAACCTTCTTGAGTCTTTTCCCCCAGAATGTCCTTGTCCCACCTATGTCCACTCCCTTTCTGTGACTCTCTGAGGCCCCAGACATGAATACCAGCAGATCATGACACACTTCTTACTTCTGACTCCTCAGTCAGTCATCTGGAGCTTTTTGAAATTTTTTATAGGCTCACCAACTTAAGGAAAAGGAAACAAATTTTGGACAAGCCTGCCTAGGCTTACATGTGGCTTGAAGAATGACCTGCAACTTGGGAAAAGGGAGCTTACCAAGACCACCTGCCCGGTCTGTGTGAAACTTACCAAAAATTGCACATTCCAGCTCTTAGGCCCATTGGCCAGTTCTCCCAGTTTGTGTGGGCTGTGTCAGAAAGAGGGGTTTTGGTTGTGACGTGTCTTGCCCTCCCCCTTCCCCCTTGCTCTCCATCCTTTCCCCTTTCTTTGACACTGGCGTTGTTTCTGTTTTCCATTTTCATGTGCAGTGTGAAACCCACCCAAAGCCTGCCCAAGCCATACTGTACCCCCACCCGTCCAGACTGTGGCCGGCTGCTGGCCTCTTGGTTCAGCTCAGAGGATTGATTCCTTCTGTGTCATCCTGGGGGTGCACAGGAACCTGAGAGGTTTTGAAGATGGGCTCACAGCCCAAGTCATGCTGTATTTCCCTTGTATCTCCCACTCCCATAATTCCCACTCTCATCCAGCCCTCTCCCTGAATTGTGAAGGCTTGTCAAGCTGCCTTGTAAAGCAGGTTGAGGACTTAAACTCTCTTTTACTTTTAGTTTCTTTTTATACACAGACTTCAGTTGTTAATGTCCCTAGCTCTGATTAAAGAGTATTTTCTATTGGATATAACCTTTCTATATTCTTATGAAGATATCCATGTATATTTAGTTTGTATCTTTCTGTATCTATATGTCTTAGGTTAAAAATGTAAGATGTGCCCAAAGTATGTATTCTATCACCATCTTCATGAGGTGTTGGAGCCAGGTGGGGCAGTGTTTCCCTTATCTTCTGCTAATGGCCCATCAATGCCTTGCCCCATGACTCATAGATAACTCCCTCCGGAAGCCATTTCTGTTCAATGGGCCATCAAGAGCCCATTAGAATGATATCAGCCCATTGTGAGATGCTCCGCCCAGGGGGAGGAGCCAAGCATTCCCACCTGGATATAATCCGGGGTTTGGGACTGCAGAGTCAGCTTTTTCCCCCACTGGATTCACGGAGGACAAGCTACCAGATCTTTCTACAAGACCACTGCTTCGACAAGACCATTTCATCTGGATTGCTACTACCACCCTAACTAACAGGGTGTCAGGTTGTATTCTGACTCTGTCAGTGGTATTTTATACTATTGAATTTATTTCATTTTACTTTATTTTACTTCTTTTCTTTTCCTCTTATTAAATTGTACTTCTGACTTGGAGTCTCTCACTGGTTTTGCTTTCAAACCAGCACACTATATCAATGTATCTGTGCTATACAGGTATGGTGGAGTCAAGATGCAGGCAATCACAGTCCAGTACGAAAACATCTGGACCACAACAGTTAACCAAATGGAGTCTATTTGGCATGAATTGTGGCTGAATGAGGTGGATCCTTGTATATTTAATGTATAGGCTTTCTTGCTATGAAATTCTTATAGAATAGATGGGAAGGGGGAGGATGTCTTGTGCTGCCCACTGGTCACAGGGAAGCCTGTGAGCATTTGAGGTATTATGTTTCCAAATTGTGATACTCAGGGCAGAAAGATGTGGAGCACACAAACTTCATGACTGGATGAGGGGAGGGACCTTTGGGGCATGTGACTGTAGTAGTATTTTGTAGTACTTGTGCGCCCTACCTTGTCATTTAAACTGTTAACCTCTTGATTCTAGCTGCTTTTCAAGCTGCCTCTTGGGAGACTGACATTTTTCCATGATTTCTACCAACAGGATTCCAAAAGAGTGTGAGAGAGAAGTCAGCATTTTTTTTCTGGGACACAGTTCATTTGACCTACTTTGCTACTTTAGGCTGATCATGAAGTAAGTCTCATTCACACAGAGTCACCTACTTGTTAGATGTTTAATATTATACAAGTGGAAACATCCTAGCCCTGAGAAACTACCCAGGAATGAGAGAGTGTTAACACCTCCACTGCAGGAAAAGAAAAGAAAAGAGTGCCAAAAACCAACTAACCAAACGAAACATCTACATTTAATCAGGGGTCTTCAGGTTGCCTCCTGTGCCTCCTTTCACTCAAAGTAATTTATGGAACACTCAAGCCAAACTAACTGTTAGACTACAAGGTAGGCTCCAGTGAAGTCTCTTGGGATGCCTTAATTGCTTGAGTTTGGCGTGAATAAGGCACAGCAATGACTTGCCTTGTTTCACCTCTCGCCATCATTACCTTTCATCTAGAGCTTGAGGCAGAAAATGAAGCATGCAACTAAGGGATTTCACAGGATTCTTAAGAGTGAAATGGGGAAGATTGTTATTAATTTTTTTTAACATTTTCAGTCTTATCACATGCTGTGTGTTCTAAGGAAGTTAATGACATGCTCTTTATCTTTTAACTAATGCTTTTTATTTTTTAAAATCATGCAGCTGATGAATGCCTGCCAGGAGATAAACTTTTTCTGCACAGTGGTAAGAAATATTATTCTTTTGTTGACATACAAGCCTTTAATATCTGCCAGCAGACTGTGAATCAGCTATCAGCAAGGCATAGAGCAGAGACTCTCCTTTTGGATCTAAATTGTGACTGGAGGAGAAAATACAGGCTCTGTAAAGGACAGGATGTTTCCAGATCGTAATGGTGGTGGTGGTGGGGTGTGTGGGTTTTTCTGGTTTGTATGTTTGGAGCTTTTGGGGAGAGGGGGCTGGGGTTTTGAGGTGTTTTGGGGTTTGGGAGTTTGTTTGTTTATTTTGGTTGGTTGACTTGGTTTTGGTTTTTATGCATGTTATTGCAGAAACATATTTATGAAATTAATGTATGTAGGTGTTATGGGTTGAACACAGCTA
>VYXD01006345.1:0-15365 GCA_013397195.1 Hylia prasina
TCAAACCAAGACAGTTACCTTTCTGAGGACTTTCCAAATGTGAAAGTGAGGGATTTGATGCATTAAAACAGCGGTATTTTCATTCCAAAGATGAAAGACACAAGTTCCAACTTCTTACTGCTCCGAGTTATCTACAGCAGCAGCAGCAATTTGACTGATCATGTTGACTGTGACAAAAGGTTTTTACAAAAGTTCTAGGAAAATAATTTATTGGTCATTTAGATAGAGAAAAAGAATTCCCACCTGGAATGTATATAGCATTTAATGCTCTAGAAGGAGAAACAAAAGTTTAATATTCTTATGAGAATAATCTATTTTTCTAGGAGAAATGTGTGAGAGGTTCCATGTAAGGTGACAATCATCTGAGGAAGGCTGGAGTACTGTTGTGTGATCGAAGGTTTTGTTTCACACTTTGCATGGCTGTATTAAAACAGAGCAATATTGCAAAACTGACTTGGCTTATCATTTTCAGTGGAATTCACATTAAAAAAGGGAACTGTACTGCAGGTTTTCTGCCAGACTATGGGTGGTTGAAACATATATTTCTCATTCCTGAGTGAGTCATACAATTTCCTGTTTTCTCTAAAAGACTATGCAGCTTGCAGGTCTGTCCTAAGTATCAATATGGAAAATCATTGATATTGTGCCATTTTCTATCCAGCTTTTTCTTATAATTAGAGAGAATCTAAGTATTTATTCAAAGCTGGAACATGAGCACCTGAGCACAAAAGAAGTTCCCGTACCACAAGCAGGCAAACAGCTACCAAACCTCACTCAGCTTATTCTTTTGTTGCTCATTGCCAGAAAGGGGTATCTGTATGCAAATAGATGTTTCTAATCAGCCTCAGTCAGTCTCATTTGCTACCTGTAATTTACAGTCTCTAATACCACACTCATTTCTGTGCAAGGGTAGCAAGCAGAACAAGATTCGAGAATAACTACCAGGGTACCTTCTTCTTTTGTTTTTTGGACAAAAGTACTGATAGCCTTCACTTAGCCTTTAAAGTCACTTCCTTTGCAAGTGGTGAGCAGACCAATTAGATTTATTCAGATCAAGAGAAAACACTAACTCCTGGTGTAGGCAAGTTGATTAACTTGCTGTGTTTTGCTACAATTAGATAACCACATCAATTCATGCAAAAATGAGAAGGAGCTGTTTTGGCCAAATTCTGAATTTTGGGAAACACTTCTGTGTTGCTGTTCACACATGTAGATCTAGTGCAAGAGTTTCTTTAAGACTGAACAGGTAAAACTTCTTGTGTGTACTATATATTTCACTACATATTTCAGTTTCTTCTTTAGCTACTATGATACGACAGGAGGGTCTCTGAGTGACTTTTACTCAAGGAGAAAAAGCCCAGGTGTAAAAACAGTGTGTAGGGGTAAACAGAATGACACAACAAAATGAAAATGCCAAATCAATTTTTTTGGTTGACATACTGAAATAATGTCCTAATGGAAATTATGGCCTGCTGAAAGATATATCCTGGAGTAAGTCCAGCCTGAAGCATCTATAAAAATGGACTCTGTTGTTGATAGAAGTCCAGATAATGATGGACAATAACTCAGGAAGGGCCAAATCTAAAAACAAACACCAAGGTGACTGTTGATCATCATTACTCTCTGAAGACAGCCTGCACCTGCATGCCAAAAATTCCCACAAGAATGACAATATCTAAAATTATCCAATTTCTTAAAATTCAGTCTAACATGTAGCATCTCTTGAACATCTAAACCATTTTTTTAGGCTTTCTTCCTCTGAAAGACAAGCATTCTAATAGGTGGTGACATTTGTGTTTTTATGAGGCAGACAATGAAACAGCTTGCAAAGAGTACCGTTTTTCCTCTTGTAGAAAACACGGGTATTATACAAATAATGAGTGAAAGCATCTGCAAACTACTCAGTTTCCTAAAAACTCAGTTCTCTAACAAATGAATTCTACATCTGAAACTATGTGTTGTCTAAGAGCTTGTTATTTCCAAAGTCTAAAATATACCTGATCTCCTTAACTTTTCTGGCTGAGTGACGTGGCCTACAGAGAGAAGGTGGAGTGAATCAAGAATCCCTGACTGAAAGATATGCCCTGGAGTTGTTTCCCACCTGACTTCCTACAAGATCTGACTGTGGATTCAAATTTGTCGTTCTGAGCCATTGGGCAGAAGAACACAGGTCAGTTTAGCCAGCAGCAGCGAACTGCCAGACAATGATTAGACTCATGCAGCACAAGACCCCAACACAAGAAAGAATCAGGCGTGTTGGAATGACACCAGCAGAGACACAAAGATTATCAGAGGGACAGGGCACCTTCTCTATGAAAACAGGCTGGGAGGATTGCATTTCTTAGGCCTGGAAAAGAGAAGTCTCCAGGGAGATCTTACAGAATTTTCCAGTACCTAAAAGGGCTATACTTTATTATAGGAAAACTGAAGAGGGACTTTTTACAACAGCATGCAGTGATAGGACAAAGGAGAATGGCTTCAAATTTAGAGAGAGTAACTTTAGATTATATATGAGGAAGACATTTTTTTACCATGAGGGTGGTGAGGCACTGGAAAAGGTTGCCTGGAGAGGTTGTGGATGCCCCATTTCAAGGCAAAATTGGATGAAGCTTTGAGACACCTGGGGGGTGTCCCTGCCCATGCCAGGCGGTTGGAAATAAGCAATTCTTAAGGCATTTCCAACCCAAACCATTCTATGATTTCATGAAATCCTGAGATTCCAGGGCCTGATGAAAAAAAATCAGGTCCACTCTGAAAAAGCAGGAACATTTTTGAGAAATGCGAGATTCAGATCCCATGGGGTCCAAGAACTTATAGAAAAGCTGGAAGCCTCTGCACTGTGCAGAGTCAGTTACCAATCCCGTGCTCAGGGCAGTCTGCATGATTTCCTGCAAAGCCTCCACTGCAGGTATGTGACAGCATCTGCCCCAAGGCTGTGAGCAGATGCCAGTCCTGACTGTGACAATGGACCTGCCCAGAGGGGTTTGTGACATATATTGTGTCTATGGTTTCAAACCCATGGTTTCCAGGCTTTAGTTGTCTCCCATTTATGGAGCACAGTGCAGTTGCTGCCAGAAGAAGGTGTTTTGCACCTCCTCTTCTGTACAGCGAGGTAGGAATGTAGTCTAGCAAGGTGCTAAGCCCCCAAGTTGGGAGCAAAAAATATCAAACCATAATTCTGTCAAGGCAAACACCAGCCATGGGAGTGAAAACTGCTAACTTTCAAGTTAATACAGTTGGCAGATGCTTACCCAGGTCTGTAATGCCAGTGTGGATACTGTAGATCTGGTGTCTTTTTAAATAGGGACCAGGGTTTCAGTCATGTCTGGCTGACTGTTGTGTTAAACAGCATATTGGCAGTGGAAATACACGAACGGTGGCAATTAGTTCATATCAATACCTATGCATTTTCATATCTTTTGCTTTAAGAATGTCAGGATGAATCATATTCTGCTGAACCTGCATTTTCAATGATCTAGGAGTGTTGCTGTATGCCTAGTTTGTGCAAGAATTTGTTGCAGTTTTCTCTTATGCTGAGACATTTCTGTGAAAATACTGCCGTATAGCTATTGATAGAGAAATACACTAATATATTAATTTTGAGTTTAAAATTTGAGCCAAATATCCCAATTCCCCCTGAATGCTGTTAGTAGAATAAATGTAGCTATTATTAGAGTGATGAATCTATCTTGTAGTCAGTGTTAGGCTCAGGTAAAATACTGCTCCACCAGTAAGCTCCTCTCCTCTCTTTGCCACTTACTGTTGCATTTTGTGGTACTACATGCAACACACAGACCAGCTTTGGAAACATATCTTCTAAGAACTGATCTTCTGTCTAACACTGGCAGCTCGCAACTATTTGTTGCTTGAAGCAAATTTTCAGCTTACCAAGCACAGCTTGTAGGAAAGTTTGTGGTTTATTCCAGTCTTTGATTTGCCAATGGGTTGTGTTTATTATAAACTGCAAGGGGCTGTGAACTGCCATGCACTAAGGATCTTCATTGCTATTACTACAACATCCAAATAACAGGGTGGCTTCAAAAGCATCCTGTAAGGTGTAATCCACAGTCTAAGGCGTTTCTACTCTATTGCTAAAGAAAATGCAGCCATAAAGGTTTAATGGGTTTAAGTAAGGTCTGACCACTGTAGAGGAAAGTATATAATAGCTTTACATACGTCTGTATGGTAGATGTGTTCATGCTCAGTAATATTTCTGATTCAGCCTCACATTTAGTATCGTTTCATGAATTGATCTCTGGACTCCCATGAAAGGAAAAGTACAGCTCCACCAAAGGCACCCACAGGAGTTTTTATATGCTGAAGGCCTACACAATGTTGTTCTGTAATCAACACCAGATATTTAAAAAAAAAATTTTAAAAAATAATAATTAAAAAATCAGAATCCAGAAACAGAGAGAAATGGGGAAAAGACAGTACTTAGTACCAAGGGAAATCATACCAGCATAATCAACGCTCAGTAAGGAGTGTGTAGGTGATGGAGAGGAAATGCAAAATGTTTTGCACAGCTTCCAGTGCCAGCTGAGCAGCTACATATAAATGTCACTATGTTTCTTTGCCTCAAAAACATTCTCTGTTCATTGAAAGTGTAAAAGTATCTCTGCCGATTAAGACAGTGCAGATGTTTTCCTTTGTGTAGTTCATCTTTTTAACAAGAGAATTGGGGTTTTATGTAACAATGGTAAAACTGACAAACATGCTGTTTTAACCCCTTTTTCTAGAATAAAAGGGTAGGGGGTGGGGAATCCACTATTCACTCTCAGAGCAGGTCCATCATATAAGATTAGGAAGATTGATGGTCTGTGAGGAAAAACCTCATCTCATAGTGACAGACAGGGCTGCAATGTGCTTTTGTACATGGCCAAAGGAAAGGTCAGTGGTGGACACACCACACTTCTAATGGCAACTCACATAGGTAGGTAGTGATAGGACAAGGGGAAGTGGTTTCAAACTTCAAAAATAATTTAGAAAAAAAGTGCGGGGAAGGGGGCAAATTTAGATTAGATGGTAGGAAGGAATTCTTCATGCAGAGGGTAAAGTTGTACTGGAACAGACTGCCCAGAAAAGTTGTGGATGCCCTATCCCAAGGCCAGGTTGGATGCGGCCCTGAGCACCCTAATCTAGCGGGTGGCATTGCTGCCCATGGTGAACAGGGTTGGAACTGGATGATCTTTAAGGTCCCTTCCACCCCATGCCACTCTAAGATTCCATGATAATGCTGAGGCTAGCAAAGACCAAGTCCCAAACTTTAGCACTACTCATTTTTGCAGGATTTTGTCATTAATAGTTCAATCATGTCTTGAATTTTCAATCTGTTTTAAGGCATTAAATATTTAATTAACATTATTAATTCCATTTGTAAAAGCTCCTTAAAGCATGATTTTTGGAGATGGTAAATATTTAACTGTGTTTTACTGAATGGATGTTCTATATAGATTTTTCAAATACTGATAACTAATAGATAACCATGAAAAGAAGTAGTAGAAGGCTTTTTGGTGGTGTTTTTTGGTTTGGGTGTTTTTTTGTTGTTGTTGGTTTTTTTGGTTTTTTGTTTTTTTTTTCCCCCTTTGAAAATGCCAGTTTCACAAAATCCTGTGAGATTCCTGAAGGGCATAATTTTAATGCTGTGCATTCATCTAGCCAATGTGATGAACTCCTGCTTGGCACAATCAGTGCTCAAATCTCAGCTTGGCACATGACAGCCATTAAAGATCTGGACCTTAACACCTCTGAACAAGACTTTGATGCCTGAGCCATGCAGGCATTTAAGCATTTCCAGCTAAATCTTTTACTTTTGATAAAGGTAGGCAGGCCTACAAAGCTTCCTCTTGGTCAATCCTGAGTAAGCAATCCCACTAGGTATATGAGGCTACTTGTGGAATTATTTCTTTAACACTTACACTGAGCTTCAAGGCTCAACAGATCCTTGTGCCACAAGTGCTAGTTTCAGGGTCCCCTGCACATGCGAAGGAATTGAACTAATAATGCTGATGAAAAAAATGCGAGTGTGTGCCATTGTTCGCCAGGAGAAGAGAGAGAAGATGCTACTTTGTAGCTTGGTACTTTGTATCCAGAATAATCTGGAAGCAGTGGTTTGCCAGAATGTCACCCTAGTTCTACAAGTGTCTGCAGACAACAGCCACAGTTTCTGCTCAGAAATCACAGGGCTGCATTAAAAGTTAATATTAGCAACATTAGGGAAAAAGAAAAACAAAACAAAACAAAACAAAACAAAACAAACAAACAAACAAACAAACAAACAACAAAAAAACCCCCCACAAAACCCCACGACATATATCCATGTCTTATGGCTCTTCTGTTTGTTTGAAGGCTCTCCACCTCAGAAACCATGGCAGGAGCTTACTGTTGGCAGATTGTGATGGACTAACACCAGCAGGCAGCTAAACCCCACATAACCATTCCCATCCAGTGGGATGGGGAAGACAATCAGAAGGCTTAAAGGCAGAAAAATCATGTGTTGTGATAAAAAGAGTTTAATCGGTAAAGCAAAGTCTGCACAGGCAAGCAAAGACAACCAAAGTACTTATTCCCCACTTCCCCTTAGCA
This sequence comes from Hylia prasina, assembly GCA_013397195.1. NCBI lineage: Eukaryota > Metazoa > Chordata > Aves > Passeriformes > Sylviidae > Hylia > Hylia prasina. The sequence goes on from VYXD01006345.1 coordinate 6,586, forward strand.
AGCTCCATGAAAACAGGGCTCCATCACGTGTCTTTCACCTATAATCATCACCAACGTACAAAACATAAATTAAAAATTCCTTCATAAATCTTTTCCAGCTATCTGGACTTTTTTACTACTCTAATGTTTAATCAACTAAAATGCAGTCCTGCTTCTAACGTTTGGAGGACTAATAAACTTGTCATGTGAGGAGGGTTGTCCAATGACTTCCAGTTTCTCATCAGTAAATCAGAATTTGATCTTGCTTGGCCGGAATGGAGGACAGGAGAAGGAGGGGGAGTAAGCAGCTTTCTGCATTAACCAGCCCATGTCTTTGAAATGAAGACTGTAACAGAAGTCACTGACATGACTGATGTTCTTCTATGTACTGAAAGCATGAAAAACATTAGAGTTCCTAGCATTAAGCTATAGCCAGCAGTGTAGATTTGGAATTTGCATTTTGCAGAGAGCACTCATCTGCTTGGGCCATTTTTAGTGACGAGATAAGAAGCAGCGATAAGCAGAGTGGGATTTGTGTCCCAGTTAGCAGTGATCACGACTACTTACTGACTAAAGTGTTTTCAATTTTTTTTTAAAAAAAGAACAATAAAAGGATTGACATTTTATTTACAAATGAGTTTTCATAGATTATGAAGTTTCTACATATCCTTTGTTTCATCCTTTTATGCCTCTGGGTGTATTTGTGTACATATGTATGTGTAAGTGCATATATGTATTTCCATATCCATGCATACACACAGCAGGAGTATGCCCCATTATTGCTAGGATTGCTGTGCAGTTCTTTCAAGAAAAGGGCCAGGACTTCCTGTAGTCACATGCCTAACTCCAGAAAGCTCTGCAGGTTTAGTCAGAGAACCACACATAGAGGAGCAAATACCTACAACTGTCCCCCAGCTACTGCTTGTCAACACAATCAGTTAACCACTATTAGTCAGTGAACACATTGCAGATTTATAAACCAGAGGTGGTCACTTCAGACCTTTGTTCTGTCTTCATCTTTGGCTTCAAGCACATCAATACTGGACCTTTAGACTAGTGCTTGTCTTACAATTTTCTCAGGAAAACAATCTCATATGATTCTGGAGTCTTCAAAAGGAACCATTAGATCTTTTCAAGCTAGCTCAAAAACTGAACATCACCTGCTAAAAATGTGGTAGTTCATTCTTTGTGCCATCTAGCCTTGACATCTGTATCTTTTTCAGTTTTTCTGCTGCAAATCAAGTAATTTTCCAGTACTTCCTGCGACCCAGAGAAGTGCCTGTACATTTGTAAGTTGCTTCAGAGACCTCTATTTGGTAAAGCTGCACAGGTCTCGAAGTGTCTCACTGAGAACAAGGTCTTCATGTAGCATCAGAAATGAGGTGAGAGCACAGATGAAAAACACCCACTAGTTGAATCTAGTTGACTTGCTGGGGTCAAACAGGAGAGAGATTTGTTTTGTGCAATATTATTGTACCACAATACCTCAGGGCATCATAGTCCTCCATGTTACAAATCTTCCTGGATTGTAGGAGGGAAGAACTGGGGTGGAGAAGGGGGGTACAGACTGGAAACAGCTGGGACACAACATGAAGTATCATAGTTTCTTGACCTGCAGAAGATATGGCCAACACAGCAGCCATTCCAGAGTATGGCTTAGTCAATCCAACTGAAGAGGATTTCCTAAAATTTCTTTTCCTGCAGCACTGTCTGAATTGGTTCTGGATTTGCCCCAGTATCAAGCTCCCAACATTTGCATCTTCTCTACAGGCAGTGAGGTACAGTGAGGCTTGTAGAATGGAAAATGTTATCAAGTATATGCAACATTGGATTTGGGGGACTTAGCTCTACCTCATAGCTGGGCTGTAGAATTCTTACATCATCTTGGGCACCATCATCCTGACCTTCCAGCTAGAATCCTTGCACATATCTATGGTCAGAGGGAGTTTTAGGACCTTGTTCTTCCCTAGACTCAGTCAAAGTCTTTCAGCTGTATGTCAGACACAGAGAATGAAATGCTGGTGCTGCTAGTCCCATTTAGGCTGATGCTAGATTTACCCAAGTTTCAAACATGGGAATCATAGTGATGCTTATGGCATAACTGTGGCTCAGGCACTCACCAGTCCTTGCTCTGCCTTCTTGCAAAGCCCATGCCTTAGTTCAGTGGAAAACCCTCATGAGGGTTTGTGCATCTCACGTGTCCCATGGCGCTCTCTATGAAGTGCCCAGTACAAAAGACTGAGGTTCTCTGGTCCCAGTTCAGTAAGGACTGATTTCAAAGACAGGCCTATCTTCAGGAATCTTTTGGCTATATGTCACAAACAAATCAAATGGCCAGAATCATACCTGTGGGTGACCTCATCCCTTCTTTCACCTCCTCCCACTGCACACTGGGGTGATCTGTCTCTCTGTCCTGTCTATTGCTCTACATATGCCCATGGCCGTTCCCAGTGTACACAGCTGCTGTCAGACCTACTTGGAGCGAGTGAAGTAAGTGGGGTAGTGTGAAGTGACAAAAAGTGAGGTAACTTGCACTAATGCATTGTGATGTCTTGGCCAGGCAGATGTTTATGCGATGAGCACTTTTCTGTAGGAATTTTAATTAATTCAAGCACCAACACTTTCCCAACACAGTTAATTCAGGACCACAACAGTTGCATTTTTTCTGTCTCCTGGACACGATGATGTGATGTAGCGTCTCAGGAAAAAAGAGAGGCAAACACTACAGCAAACACTGAGTGAGTCTGATGACTTTCCTGGCATGACAAAGGTGGAACACCAACTGAGCTCTCCTCCCTGCATCAATCCTCACAGACACCTCTCAATGTCTCTGATTTTGGTAAGGTTCTTTCATCTTTGTGAAAAATATTTCTGATACAGTGATTTTGGATTCTCCTTTGATATCTTATTGACCACTGAAACAGGAAATTGACCTTTGGAGACTTTTGAAGATTTGTATTCTTATTGATACACTAGTGAAAGCTCCTGCTTGGGAGTATTTGTTCCTCACCGTCTGGATATATTGTGTGTTCTGTCACAAAACCATCTCAGAAACTTACATGCTTCCAATTCTGCTGCATGCAGATTCATGACCTCTCTGTTAAGTGCTATCTGTTACAGCAGTAGCTTGCCCTGCACTATCAGTCACTCCAGACTGCTGCAAACCAAACACTAGTACACAAACATCTTCTAACAAACACCGGAGGGGTGTGAGCTGTTCAATCTGTTTCAGCACCAGCCACTATCATACTATGTCACTCATAAGCCACGCTGATAAAGTCACAAATGACATTTTGTTTTAGGTACTAATCAAGGACTTGTGGCCCTTCAGTGTGTCCCTTTCATCTGGTTAGCAGAGTGGCTTTGAAATGGAAGAGCAGACCAGTAACGTGCTGACAGTAATTCCAGCTGCCTCAGGAAAAAAGGCATTTGTTTGGCCAAACTCATCCAGAAAATCTACTACTGTGTCATATGATAGAGTTGTACTGATCAGGAGGGAAAGGCATCTTAATCAAAGAGAAATTAAAATATTCATTGTATCTCAAGCATGTCATCCAGTGAGGGTGTCTCCTTTTAGAGCCTTGTCCTGCCTCCTTTAATCAAGCTATAAGCAGCACCTTGCTCTGGAGATGCTTTTACAGAAGAAACAGGGCTGACCACAGAGACACCCATTAAGAAGCTGGGTAAGACACAGCACACTTAACCTATTGTACACTTCACTGCTTAACTGTCTCCACATGTTGACTGAATGCAACTGAGGGGGTCTTTCTGTCTCATCCACCTGGAAGTCATAGCAGACAATATATTCTACCATTCCACAGAACTATGTACATACCTCATGGCTGCATGTGTACAACACTTACATAACCGTAGTCTTAAACAGCCAGTCTGTGGCCATGTGGAGGATTTCCCCTGATCAAACCAAAAGAGTTTTTTATCATGAAGGAAAAATTCAAATGGGAATGGCTGAGCAACGGCAATTTGTGACAGAGGAATTACCTGGTGTAGTTCACAAGAAAAATGCCAAACTGGTTAAACTGACTGGAAGCAGGAATGCCAAAAATAGATCAACCACCATACAAAGGAGTGAAGATTCCCTTGTTGATGAGGAAAGAAATGCTCCAGTTTTATCTTGCAGGATCATGTAATTAAGTGGTCAGGGGCCACTTTGGTAGACAGAGCTGGTGCTGGGGAATTAACCCAATGCTGGGCTGAGGTGCTCCATGCCAACAATCATCTGATGGGTACAAATGCCAGTGTACGTACAGATTCAACTCATGCTGCATTTTTGTAGACCCCTTGGAGAACCATCAATGACAGGAGGACTGTGTCCAAGGCACTTTCCATTAGATCTCTTTATACTTAAGTAAAAACACATGTTGAACTCACCCCAAGGAGTACAATACAACAGTCATTACCTGTGTATTCTTACATAATATAAAGTCCTACTTGCCTAAACACAACCAGGACCAATTACCAGCTTCTTTGCTCATATGTCAGCCAATACTTTACCACAAAGGTTTTTTTTAGTTCCTTCCTCTGCATTCCTTGAAAAATTGATTCTCCAGGAATTGCCTGGAGTTTTCCCTTCTGCATCCACAAAGAAGTTTGTTTTTTCATACACTTATTCAGGATGGAAAATGATTATCCAGACTGTACACGTCGACATTCACGTGTGCTTATGCACACACACACAGACATTTCTCCCCCCACTACAGACATTCACCAAACACCAACAGGACCCTCAATCTCAGGCTAAATTAACCCACTAAAATGAATTGGCTTTGAGAACTCCACACGAGTTCCAGCAGTTTGTAAATAACAAGCCTTCAAAGTCTAGTAGGCAAAACAAGAAATGTCAATCATTGCCACCTCATCCTAGATTTGCTTCTCTGTATGCATGGACATTCAAATGGAAATACTAATTCACTTGTTGGGGTGTAACTGGAGAAAAGAAGGAAACTCAGTATAGGTTCTCCACGAACAGAGAGAGATGTTCACCTGCTCTGTTGGCAGAATCCTTTCTTTTCACTGAAGTGATGCAGCATGTCAAAGCAAAGGAAAAAAAAAAAACAAACCAAAAAAGGATGTGCATCAATGAAATATGTAGCTCTGTCAAGTGAGAAGATAAATATCACAGTGTAATCCGTGCCTCTGTCGGTGTGTTTTCTGGTTTTGGTGGATGAATGGGTAATTTCTCCACTACTTGCTAAATATGCCTAGGAGTGAAATGCAGCCTCCAGAGGCACTGAGAGCCAGAGCCTGTCAATTCTGAATGCAGACATTTTGTAAATTCTCCTGGTGCCTCAGACCCACACAGTCACTAATGATGGTTTCTGTCATTCAAACCCATTTTTTAAATTTCTGGTTTTATTTCTCCAGGAAACTTCATCCTGGGATAGGAGAAATTACTTCAGTGTGCATTTGATGGGAAAGTACACACAAAGCCTGTGAAACATTAAACAAGGCAGACAATAAATCCTGCTACCTAAACAAAAACACCAGTGCTAATGTTCTGTCAATACTCTAACTCAAAGTGTATTACTCTAGCCTATCCTCTTCTCACTCTGTAACGGAACTCCAGTCGCTATGATTGATAACACCTCTGTTCTGAATCAAATAGCTGTTTGTTCCTCCCTCCTTTACTGTACCTTTTAATTCTTTAGGGAAGGTACAATGATATTTAAAGGCATTTTTTGGGGAAAAAAAAAAGAAATTTGGCCACAGTTCAAGACTGCATACCGATTATTTCTTTTAACCAGGCTCTGAAGCTCTGTCAGTGAAAAAGCAAATATAAACCCAGCTTTCAGAGTAGTCCTTGCAGGTCTTCTGTTCATTATACATACATTTCTCATACACTACAATGCAACATCTGGAAGGAGATAATATTCTTATTGGCAGGTAATCATTTAACAATTGATATGTTAAATGTGATATATATTTGACATGGAGAGAAAAGCAATACGCAAAATATACCAGCATAAGAATAAAAAAGCTAATAAGACAGAACACAATAATGCAATGATCATAGGATATAAGATGCAATATGCCATATGCAGATGGTGTGAATCCCATAAAAATACCACAACAATGATGTCCAGTAGTTTGTTCAATTTCTGGTGTGATTCAAAAAATTCCAGCAGGTATCATGGTTGATTGCAATAGACACTTGTTTTTGTTACACAACAGCCTTTTCAGGTTTTTAGTTCTTCAATTTGAGGGTATGCTGTGTTCCATATTGGTCCTAAGGGTACAGGCCAAGCTGAAGTCCAGAATTCTGTCAGCACTGACATTTGCACCTCACTGTCCAAGTTACTGCAGTGTACCAATTTTTGGAGGTTTACAATACAGAATACCAGATTTCTCAATGCAAGGGTTAGCATTGTCTGATACATGAAGATTCCTGTTTTTTCAGATGTTGTCAACATTGTCTCCAGTAATAACATCTCATCATCAGTGCATTAATAAAGTTCCAGGAATACTTAGCATACTTTCTAGATAGTTACTTTCTGTGGTATGCAGGTTGAATGACAGCTTTCACTTATTCACTTATCAGTTCCTAGTGAAGGAGAAAGAAGACTTAAGTCTTGGATTGTATCCAAGCCTCAGTAATGCCTACTTTCATTCTCACAGTTTCCCTTATTCCTTTCCCTTGAAAGTCCAGCAAAGTGACTCTGTGTTTTTTGAGTGATAGGTGTTGAATCCTCTCCTGATTTCCTGAATACCATGCCAAGATATTTAAAGTATACTGCTGGTGCTGTTCAGTAAATGCATCTTATTCATTAAGAATATTAACTAGATCACTTTTCCTCAGAACAGCTGCAGTGAGTGGTTCAGGGACACTGTTCAAGGCTCTGCAATCTCCTGGCAGTTGCCATGCGCCATGAGATTTTTTTACTGACAGCTACATGGGGAGAATGAGACTTGATAACAATTCCCCACTCGTCTAATTATTTTATCAATTATGATAATATTAATATATCAGTTTTTCTATCAATATCAATTCAAAATCATATCAATTCAATTATCTAATTCTTTCAACAATCCACAGGCTCGATACCATTAGAAGGTAACTTGTAATGTGAAATGTCAACTAGATTACTGTGGGATAAAGGAGCAGCTGTTTGCAACAGATTAACAGCCAGGGATGTATTAGCATGAGGCAAACTGTGAGCCAAAGGATGTGGCGCACCTTTTCCCACTTTCCCCATGACACCACCTATGACTGTCCCTTGAATACAAGGTAGCTAAAATCTGAGCAGGAGATAACACAGTCCAGGAGTCTAACTGTCTAAAGGTTAGCTTTTAAATCTGCAACAGCAGGTCCACTTTTCTTCAGTTTGATGTTCCGCCCAGTCTGGCTACACTCTTCTACCATTACTTGGTAGCTATGACAATCATGCAACTTCATATTGGGTTTAAATATTAGCCACCATGTCTAATAGTCATTTGAAAAAGCTGGTCCATATTTCTGCTACTCCTTGCTCAGAAACAGAGGGATGCATGCATAGTGTTTTACAGTGTGGGATAAAGCTGCATTATCTATGACAAACAATGTCATATTCTCCACTGTAACATGGAAGAGCTTCACAACATCCCTCTTTGATGGGCATTTTAATATATCTGAAGACTAGAGTACCAGAAATTTAGAATGACTGAAGCTGTTTTACCTGGGATTCTTGTGGAAAACTTATGCCACCACCGGGCAAAAATTTTGTAATCTACAGAGAGCCTGACTATCAGGCTTAATCCAGAGCAGCTACTGAAAGGATGAGAAACATCCTGCCACTGATAAAGTAAAATGCATAATGAAACCACTTATCCTTTTGCCTGCACTGTCCCTTCCACATTGTATTTCTCATAACCCTTTGAACTGCGTATTTTTTCTGTACAAATCAAAGCTTACTGGAGAAGAGTTACCGTGAACCAAAGAAGAGTTAATTCAGATTAGGTACAAGGGACTTGAGAAATGTGGGAAGACAGTTTACCACCGAAAACTGAGGCCAAAAAAAAAAAAAAGTTAAGNTAACCTGTATTTTTTTACCCATTTTAGCTGTTCACTGCTGGTTTTCTGTGGCAGCTCTCTGTACCTGATCCGTTTTTCACACAGAGGGTAACATCACCCCGCTGCCACCCGCTCCTCCTTCCTTGCCTGTCCCTTCTGAACAGTCTATAGCCACTGAAGCAGTGCTCCAGCCACGCATTTTGTCCCTCCACATCTCAGTGACAGTGATGAGACCACAGTGTTCCAGCTTCCAGCTGTTGCTGTTACCCATGCTGTGGGCATCGCTGCGTGGGCACTTCACCTGGGCTACAGATTGTCTCACCTCTTCAGATGAATAATCCTCAGTGTCTTTGAGCCATTTCATGGGTCAGTTATCATATAAATTTTCAAGGTCCATAATTTTTTCCTGTTTTTTCAACCTTGCCAGCCTTACTTGTAGTAATTTTATTTTTTTTTTTTTAACTACTGGGGACTTCAGCAACATCAACAGAAACAAAACAGCAGTAATTAAGTATTTATGGTAGAAATCATTCCATTGCAAGGTCTGGTTCACGTGAAGTCTTAAACACCACTTCAGACGCTATCCGCTTTTAAGAGATGCTCTGGGAACAGGGGATATTTAACTGTCTCAATTTTTAGTGAAACAATATATCTAATCCCAGTTTTCAACACTGTATCACAATAAGAACGCCCCAAAATCATACATGCAACTGATTCTTCCAGACCACTGGGAGAGGTATGGAAACCTGGACTCCAATTTTGTACTGTTTTTAGGCAGAATTGCAAATTTGTAAAC
>VYXD01006401.1:0-34080 GCA_013397195.1 Hylia prasina
CTCTGGGCCCGGCCATGCAGCCAAGTTCTTAACCCAAGTTCTTAACTCTGGTGTAGGTTTAAAAAGAGATTAGTTAATCACAAATTTTACACAGCAAATAGGAAGTGATACTTTGTGTTTACAAACCCTCGTCCCCCTCTTCCCTGACCAAATCACTCACACAAGTGTGGGATGGGTCATGCTATGCTCTTGCACTATCAAAAGCTGCAAATTCCTCATTGGGAATACTGAGAAAAAGTTACTGCTAATCACTCACCAGTTTCATACATTGTTCTGCCCCTTTTATCACACAGTACTGGAGAGTAGGAAGAAATGAATTCTTAAAATTAAATTCATGAATTTCAAGATAACTCAGACCCAGTCTTCAAATCTCCTTACTTATTTTACTTATTACCATTATTATTTTTCTTTTATTTAAGAGACAAGCAGCTGTGGGAAGGAAGTTTCCAATGCCGTGAAAACTCCAGTGCCATGAAATTCAAATGCCAGGAAAATTCCAACAGCATGAAAAAATAATTTCGATTTATTTTACCTATTTTACCTATTACAAATGAATTACTTATTAAAAATCAATAAACAAGTGGTTCAGCGTTGTTACCTTTGATGAAAAAACCCAAGTATCCATCAGGCTAGTAGAGGTAGATTTACAGAAAGTCAGTATTTCTTTCAAGGTGGGCCAGAACACTTGTACAAAGACATGGTGTATATAAGGACAACTGACTTGGCTGAGACAACAGATCTCATCTTTGCACATAATAATTAAACACCTTACGATCAGGAGGCTTCTATGAGCCTGAGGCACCTGATGAATCTGATCTTCACTGAATACCTTCATAATCAGAAAGTCCTGAGGAACAGGGAAGATGAAGTATAAGTCTTAGTTCCTCCAGCTCTTTTTTGAGCAAGAAACAAGTGTTGCTGCAATCAGCAGATTTTCAAATCAAGATTCTCAGACAAGCATGAAAGGAGATGTCAAAAGTACTAACAGAGATCCAAGCACCTCCTGAGTTAACAAAAGTTTCTTATGATGACTAGCACCCTTAACATGAAGAGGAAAGGAAATTTTATTTTGCTAAGGTGTAAACAGCACCAATTAGGTGCTTGCAAAATGGATATTCCAGATCAGGGAGGACTGCTCATATACTGAGAATGCAACCACTAAAATAGCTGCTCATGTAAATACTGCAAAAGAGCATTTTAAATAGAACACAATTCCTCACAGGCCTGTGATTTATTTTCTTCAGCTTCCAAGAGTCAGTTTTCAGAAGACTCCAGGGATCTATGTTGGGATACAGACCTTGAAAACACACGTAGAAAAAGTGGAATCACAACTCTAAGACATTCTTTGCCTTATTAATAGAAAACAAGAGCAGTACTTTCAGGGATTGTCTTAAGAACAAATGTGAAGTGAGTACCTTCACACTAGGGATAATGAAGGATTCAGTTACATTTAAGATAAAAAGGAAACCTGCAATTATATTATTTCCAAGGGACAAAAAGGAGAAATTTGGTGATGGATGAAATTCTTGATCCTTGTTTTGAATTAATTTATGAATTAATATAGATGAAGGTCTATAATGAACTGTAGCAAAAGCAAATTTATTTTAAACCAACCTTTTAAGAGCAGAACTGTAACATGTAAAGGCTCAGAAAGATTCAACAACCAGGAAAGTTTAAGACTAAAAACCCAACCATCCCAATAGCTACCTTCTTAACCCTACAAGTGGAGGCTGAAAAGAACCTCAGACTACTTCCAGAATTTCTTAGGAATGACTACAGATAGCATCTTTGACAATAGAGCCAGTTTTATCTAAATGGATGTTCTAACTACCAAGGTAATCTAAGTTTTAGTTCTTTGGCTGGTTTCTTGTGAATACTAAACTTCTCAAGTAACTAGTGTGGGGGTCACCACTGATATTTCTTGTGACACATCAGTGATTGTGTAGAACAAAAATTCAGAAAGGAAAAACAGTAGCTGTTTAAACATTAAAGCTGTTTAAACATTAAAGAAAGAGCTGGATTAGATTAAAGCAGTTAGAGCAAGAAGCATACTCTAGTTTCACAGTATAGATTCATCACCTTGATAGATATGTCAATAAATGCATGTTTCAGCACACTAGAAACACAAACTGGATTGATATAGACTCACTGTGGAGTTTAACTCTGTTACCTTTTAATAGTGCCGTCAGGATAGCTAAATCAATATCCTGGTGTCCTTCTGATCCCATTCGAAAAACTGTGATCTGCAATGTTAATAGACAATACCATTATTGAAACCAGGGTAATTAAAAAAACCCCAAAACACTAAAATCAGGGCATTGTGACTTGAATCTTAAAATGTCCAGATGTCTATGAGATAATCTTACTCTATTTGCTTTATGAGAAGCTTATTAAATAGGAGTCACATACAGTACATTTTGTGACGTAAAGTTTGGTAAGATAGAAATTGTATTAATCTTCATATGGAAAGAAGGCGTTCAGTGACACTTGCAGGGTGAAACTAGAGATGAAGGAATGTTCTTGTGTTAGACTGACATTAGTCTTAGTGTTCCCAACAGATTATGAGGAAGATTAAGGTGTATTATGAGTGTGGGCTTAATTGATGGCATATGGCATATGGCATAGAATAAATATTTTCAAGTGATATTAGACACCTGTTCAACCTTGTGATTCTATATAGGAGAGAGTTTGATAAATAAGCTAAGAATTACACTTCTAACAGGGCCAGGAATGTCTTCAGCCAAGTGATGGTCTGTGACCTATCACTCTTAAGTTGCAGGGTCTGAGGCAGTGAGGTGAGATACACAATTCATAAATAATAAGGATCAATATATGTGCAGCTGTTCTTTCTAGCCAGATTCACTCTTGATTAAGACTGCATTGAAACATACAGAAGTGTAAATCCCTTTGCTCCTTTTGTTGCCATAGCAATAGCTTTTTTGAACCTCTGCTTCTTATGAAGCAACAGAGATTGCAGCTTTTTACTTGTGCCTTTCCTTTACTCATGAAAACTATTTCATAATTTTGATCTAAACACTTGTTACCTGTTTTTTCTTTTGTCAGTATGGACTGCTTCAATTCCTTTTTTTCTAGAATAAGTGACACCTTTAAATAGGAATTACATAAGCATTTTTTACATTCATATTGAGCAACATCTGTTTCCATGTTCCTAGGTTCCTACTCATGTAGCACTGAACTGCAGCAGTATCTGATATAGAGCAAACATCAGGGCACCAAGAGCTGTCTGCCATCACAGAAGGAGACATACAAAGTCTGAAGGACAAAGCAGAACTTCAGTGATAAGCTTCAGTCTGACAGCTGCAGTCAGACTGTGCTGCAGAGCGTATCCCAGGAAATCCAGTGCAGCCCTCCTTTAGCACTTATTCTACCTTCATTTAATCCTAGAGCTCCAGGAATTTCAGAGGCTTGGCATCAGTGACAGTAGTACAGCACCTTAGAGGCTAAAAAGCAAACTGGATAAAGTAACAGGAAACTGGCTTAGCTCATTTAGTCAATTGAGTTAAGATGATGTCTAAAACAACTAATGTAAGACATTACTTATGTTATGTAACCTCCTCAGCTAAAGTACACTATTTCCAAGCCAGATTTAATTTGATCCTTCAAAGTGTTCTCAATACAAACCTTAAATGATACTTTAATGAAGTGGTTTTTTCTCTCTCTCTCTGGAATATATAAATGTCTCTGGCAAACTACTTGATGTCTATCCCCATATTGCAACTTCAGAATGGAACAGAATAGGATAGAATCAGAATAGGAAGAGAATAATAAAAGAATAGATTATTAGTTGGAGGAGACCCTCAACAATCATGTAGTCCAACTGTCTGACCAGGGCAGGCCAAAAGTTAAAGCACAGTATTAAGGGCATTTTTTAAATCCTTCTTAAACACTGACAAGCTTAGAACATCAATCATCTTTCTAGGAGCCTGTTCCAAGGTTTGATCACTTTCTCGTAAAGAAATGTTTCATGATAATTCTCCATTTTCTTTTCTATTTCCTTGATGACTGCTAATGAAGCTTTCCCTGCAATGCAGGCAGTCTGCCCACAGGTAATGTGAAGAGAAATACACATTCCTACATGTCTCATCTCAAAACAAACTCAGTATGTGAGGGGATGAGATCAGACCCTCTGCTGTACATGGTCATGATGTGCTTCCCATGCCACAGATGACAAACCTGCAGGCAGCACAAAACAGCAAAATGTCCTCTGTTTTTAAGGCCTCAGGAGAGACAGTCTGCACACTGGGGACTGAACATGCTGAACAATGCAGTTTGGAGGAGGAACAAACAACATCTCAAACTAAACACATGATCCATAAACTCCCAGCTTAATAAAAAGTAATCATATAAATTGCAAGCACTGAACAGCTTATCACCACAAGAAAACTAAAGAAAGTACTTTTCAGACACTGGACCACATATAACCTTATACTTCCAATTTAGTTTTCAACCTTCTTCTCAGCATGCATTAGAAAAATAAACCCATCAGAAGAACAAGTGTTGCTGTATTAAAAATAAAATGGAATTATGTAAATTAGTGACATTAGAATAAAAAGATTGTCCTTCCACATCAACTACTGCTTTATTATTATTTTAAGACGCTTAGCACAATTCAAGTAGTAAAATAAAGAAAACAAATAATTGGGGAAAAAAAGATGAAAATTGAAATATTGCTCAGACTCACACCAGAATTATAATTTTGGGGTCGTGTCTGAGATTGAACTAGAATTTCAGACAGAACCAAGGAAAAATATGATACTTCATACAATCTCATAATCATAAGATTTTTTATTTTGGAAAAGACCTCTAAGATCATCCAATTCAACTTTAACACAGCACTGCCAAGACCACCACTAAACTATGTGTCACATCAACTCATCTTTCAAATATCTCCAGTAATGGTAACTCAACCAATTCCCTGGACAGCCTCAAGCCTTCCAGTGAAGATTTGTTTCCTAATATCCAATCTGACCCTGCATCTGTCGCAACCTCAGGCTGTTTCCTTCTGTCCTGTTATCTCTTACCTGGGAGAAAAAAAAACCATCTCTGCCTCACCTCAACCTCCTTTCAGGCAGCTCTAGAGAGTGATAAGGTCTCCCCTGAGGCTCATTTGCTCCAGGCTAAACTCCTTCAGGTCCCCCAGCTGATCCTCATAGATTTGTGCTTCAGACCCTTCCCTAGCTCTGCCACCCTTGTCTGGACATGCCTCAGCACTTCACACTATCACAGAATCACTGAATATCCTGAGTTGGAAGAGACCCACAATGATCATCCAGTCCAACTCCTGGCTCTGCAAGGGACACCCCAGGAATCACACCATGTGCTCTAACGTATTGTCAAAATGCTCCTTGAACTGTGTCAGGCTTGGTGCTGTGACCACTTCCCTGGGGAGCCAGTTCCAGTGCTCAAACACCCTCTCAGTGAAGAACCTTCTTCTAATATCCAACCTGAATCTCCCCTGATGCAACGTCTGGTGCAAAACAGAACACAGGACTCAAGGTAAGATCTCAGGGAGTGACCCTCACCTAAGGCTGAGCATAGGGGGATGGTCACTGCCCTGGTCCTGCTGGCCACGCTGTTGCTGATATAAACCAGGATGCCACTGGCCTAACTGGCTGCCTGGGCAAACTGCTGTCTCATGTTCAGCTGGCTCTCAATCATACGCTAACTTAATTCCAAAATGCTCTGAGTTTAGGACCTCAAAGACTCAGCTGGCACTGTGGACTTCTGTCTTTTCTGAATGCACAGAGGCAGTAAACAAATATGTCCAACCCCTTCTTATGGTTTAGGTTTACTGTCACTGTCCATAGTGGCTTGCTCTCTGCGGCAGAGGCACCTTGTTTAAGGTAATTGAACTTTTGTCCAGGCAGATATTTAGCAAGTAGGAGAAACTGAGGTTAATCCTACTGTGTGAGGCTATCAGTAAGAATGTAGAACCAACCACAAATAAACAGTCTGCCTGGAGCCTGGGCTGAAAAGCAGAACACAGCAGAAAATCTGAATACATATCAACCAGTTTACACTACAAATATCTGCAGACACAGGGCTGTTTGAACAATCCATCCACAGCAGCTGGCTGGGTGGCATCCACCTCTCCTTCAGCATAGATGCCTCTCACTGTTATTCCTTGACACTGATTCTTTACCTGGCACCAGATATTGAAGGGTTGATAAAATACATTTTTCTGGAAGCATGCAAGGTTTAAAGTACATACAGCAACCTTTAGTTTCTGTAGTTGGACACAAGAGGAAATGAAGACATCCTGAAATATTTATGCAGAATTTACACTTGGAAGTACCTTTCAGTCTTAAAAAACCTGTCTGTTTTGCTGGAGACCTCTCCTGGTATTTTCTTTCCCCTGAGTTAAAAGGTAAGAATTTTATGTTTCCAACGTGGTCATCTAACTCCAAGAGCCATTAACGTATCTCACAACCTACCAATATTACTTACAAGTACATTGGTGGGTGAATCTCTGCAGAGAACTGATAAGCAACACACAGAGGACATAGTCTGGAGCCCTGTTAGAATGGGATACAGATGCTACTGCACTAAAAAACATGCCGTGCTAAAAGAAATTATCTGAGTCAGTCAGGAAGCTCTGTTACCAGCTTCCTCTTTCTAGATAAGTGTCTTCCATCTTGGTAAATACAAAAATAACAGAAAATTAAAGAATTAGGAACCCACTTAATAACTCATCGCTGAGAAAAAGAAAAAGCCTTTCTTCTTTCAGTGAGGAGGAAGTGCCTCAGAGCTTTTCACCTACCTACTGTAGACCCTTTAAGGCTGTTGTTGAGTTATACCCTCTGGATAATTTTAACAGAAAAAAATACAGAAGGAAGAACAACTTATCAAGGTGTGTATATGGAATCCAGCATATTTCATTTCTAATGAAATATACTGGATTCCACATTTCACATTTCATGTTTCACATTTCACATCTTCACATTTCATTAGAAAATAATAAATCCCAAGAAGCTTGTGTTAAAAAGTAATATATGCTAAGGACTTGCTTACATACCAAAAGGACACAAGGGGGTAAGAGCTGCAGTTTTAGTCAAACTACCACCAGACATTCTTCTGCATTGCTGTGAAAAAGGGAAGATTAGTTTAAAATTTTTTTTCTCTGTGCTGCTCTGTTTCACATTGTAGCTATGAAAATGTTTCCTATTTTTCAGAAGAGCATATGAAACTGTTAGAGAGTAAAATTACCATTTACCCATGTCAGCTATTACTTTTGAGCCAAAAACCAATTTACATCCAAAGAAGAAAAAACCCCAAAATCAATTACTGTTTTTTTCTGTAGGCATTTGGGACCAAATTATTACCTCTGTGTAGCTGGTATTTTCAATTGTTGGTGTTAAACTCAATTATTTTAAAATTATATTTTTTTCTGTTCCACTGCCACCCCATTGGGTATTTTGGGGATGGTCTTTTTCTGATTTCCTCCTTTCCTCAGTGTTCACCCTATTTATAGACTTGAAATGACTTTTTCAGATAATTTTCTGAGTCACCTCAGCGAGGAACTGTGATTTCCAACAGAAAGCATTTTTAAAAAAAGTATTTTTCTTTTCTTCTTTGCAAATATAATAGAAGCTGGGGTTACCATTCCTTACAAACACAAAATTGTATTGCACTGCACTGAAGAGACAGATCCTCAAAAAGATATATCTGAAACAGGCAAATGAATCATCAGTAGAGGTTGCCCAACAGGCAAAGCAGTTGATAAGCAACTAGATTCTTGCAACTGGATTCTTGCTAAATGTCTTGAATTCCTTTGGTGCGCCCATGATCTCCTTGCAAAATACAGTAGCAGGTACTTTCAAAGCTGGGGGCAGCTGGACTCCTTTCAGGTGGAGTGCTTGGAACCTGATAGTCCAACTTTTGCTGTAACAATTTTCCCTCCACAAAACCTGCCTAAGTAAAATGCATGAGATTTGCCCTTAAAAGATGGAGGAGACACATGCCCCCCTGCCTCCCACTAAAGCTCTCCCCACAACCAACAAACGACAAACCTGCAAACCATAAACAAACAAACAAATCCAGCAACAAAAAGCTGGGAAGGTCTGCCTTCTACCTCATTGCAGATTTTACTGAAGCATCTTAATGTGAACAGGATTATTTCTAGGAAAATAAATTAGTTGCATCCTCATTCTGCCTAGGAAAATGTGGTAGGAAATCACTGAGCCGGAACGGGCCTTCTTTGCAAGCAGGATTACAGCACACTGTGATAACTGCCAGCAATAATTACAGTCCAGCAGGGCAGAAACCTAATTTTCAGGAAGGGCAGGTAGAAAGCAAATATAAACCAAGAAGACAGAGTAAAGAAGAGCATCAGGATAGAAAGCAAGGTGGGAGGAGGCTGGAAAGGTGCTGGGGGGAAGCAGAAGGAAAGTATTATCTGACCTTGGATGCTACCAAAACCACCTATTTTAAAACTGCTTTGCTCTCTGTTTATAATCTACCCCAT
This sequence comes from Hylia prasina, assembly GCA_013397195.1. Lineage (NCBI taxonomy): Eukaryota > Metazoa > Chordata > Aves > Passeriformes > Sylviidae > Hylia > Hylia prasina. The sequence continues at coordinate 8,486 of VYXD01006401.1, forward strand.
CCTTGTTTGACAGATTACTTTTTCTTTCCTTTTTGTGTACATAGTTGCTGGCTCAGCGGGGTCAGTTTAGTCTGTGTTTCAATCATTCTTTTACTTTTCTGCCTTCATGCTGATATTGCGTTGAGCACCTAAAGACAAAGTCAGATAACAGTATTTTGCCTGAGAGCAGTGAATACCAAACAGACTTTCAGAAATTATTCACACACTCAACAGAGAGAAGAGACAGAGACACACTGAAAAGAGACAGAGACAGTCCACTGCCATGTGACATTTCCCAAGTTCTCTACACATGTACATGCAGGGTCACCTTAGACATATACATTATAGCTGTCCATATGTAGTCCATAGGGGCACCTACCAATCTAAGGACCAGCAGGGGCACCTACCAATCTAAGGACCAGCAGGGATACCTCCAAAAAATTCTGAGGAGGGAAGATGTTGTGAAACAGAAGTAAAATATTGTTTTCATATGTCATAGACAATCCCTGAAATGGCAGGAGCACTGAGACACTTTAGAGGAAAGGAACTGGCTGTAGCAGGTTATCAGGGGGACCCTAAACCAAAAATTCTTGAATTCTTCCAACTTGCTCTCAATAAATGTTCACATTCTGTCCTGTCCTCATCTGGGTGAAGGAGATCTATCATGTGTGAAGAGGACAGGACTTGTGCAGAAGACAGACAGAAGCAGTTCCAGTGCCCAGATTAGCAAGCTGTAAGACACAGAAGTTTGTTTTGCTTTATAGAATGCTTCCTAAGCCATCATAACTGTGTCGAAGCTTCCCATATTCAGGCCTAGCTGGATATATAAATGATTAACTTCCATCAATATGAGCTGCTGTGCATTGGACAGTATGTATGTACAAATTTGTACTCCACATGGGCAAAGTTGATTTTACTCCTAGAATGAGAAGCAAGAACAACAAATAATAATAATAATCATCAACCGCAAATTTCCTAGGCCATAGGATGGTAATGAATCCAAAAACTGTTCTGAAATAGTCTAAAGCAGTGTTTGGTAAAACAAATGACAGATCATAAATATTCTTTCCTACTACCAGCATATTCAGTTCCTCTTTTTATGCCTTTACTAGCCAAAAAGTGAGTCTTTCCCTCCTAATACAGCACTTATTTTCCCCCTAGAATTTATTCTGAAAACTCCACAGAGATGGAAAAACTTATTATGTTTGAGTTAATTGTAAGGTGCCAGGATTAAATTTGAATAGCTATGCAGCTCAAGACTGTACTTGGTATATATTCTATAACATGTGAACATTTATTTTTTTTTTTTTTTACAGTGTGGTTAACCTCAACCATTTCAGAATATAAAAGGTGAGCTGAAATATGCTCAGATTTTTAGCATGTATATGTTTGGAGAGGGAAACATCATCAAAACCAGAGGGAGACTGACGTGTACAACTGCACAGAAAGATGTTTTGCCCTGTGTCATGAAAGAAAGAGATGAAGAAGAAAAATAATTCTTTAAACCTCCAATTGATTGTTCCTGCTGACTAGACAATGGATAGCTGAAGATGAAGGAAAAAACCAGGACAGCAGTGCTGAGTGTGCTTGCTTTACAAACTTAGCATTCTAAAAATGCTGCAAATTATTCATGGTTTTATAAATGTAATTGCTTCTCATCATCATTTCATTATGACACCAGGACAAACTATATGGTGCTTTAAAATATATTTGAAGTGATTTTTTTTTAGCTACATCCAGAAATTTTTTTAGTGTCTTTAAATTTCACCTCTGACATATAAACTTTTCCTATGCATCTCAGTTACGTAAGTCAGAATAAAACTACACAAACACAGACACAGTTGCGAGTGCAACCTAAAAATCTCCTGTTTTAAAACACAGTTTGGTTCAGCAAAATAGGAAATTGCTTTGAAAGTACATGTTGACATTTATAATTTACCTAGGCCTACCTAAATATTTCAGAGGAAAATTACCTTGAAAATAAAAATGGGAATTTGATAAAACAAAACATTAAAGGAGGCCAGTTAAAAGCATTCCCCTTTTTCTTGGAAGGAATAATACTATTTAACACTGGGGAAAAACTCTTTGATGTGGAGGCAAAACAAAGATCAAAGTGAGCAGGTGAGTCAGTGGGTCATACTGCAGAAGAAGGGGGATGGCCAAATAAGAGGAACTTCAGGAATAGAAAGATTAGAAAGGATTGTGTTTAGGGAGAAAACTAAATTAAGCAGTTTGCTATTTTGAGGAGTACAGAAGAGAATTCCAAATGAAGAAATATGAGGGTGCAGATACAAGGGGAGAAGTTTGAATGTTGCCTGCAAAATTTTAAAATTTTGCAAAATTTCATTGTGCCAGTACCGCAACATTTCATGTTTTGATTTTATTTTTCATAGATTCAATGTCTAGTATAAAACCAGGAAAAGGCCAATCAGTGCTTATAAGAAAGGCAGAAATTCTGCAGAAATTCTGCAGTCATCAATTCACATAAGTTATTGTAAATGTTTGGCTTTCCCTGTACTTGGTACCTTTTTTCCTAGATTGGACATCTGAGACACCCTTAATGAGTGAGAGAACACGTTATGGACATCTCACAAATCTGTCCCATTTAAAAAAAATTGTATTTTATGATATGCACATACAGTTTAAATCTTACAGTACTATCAACATTATGGAATAGAATATGCATACTTTCCAGTGGAATAAATGACCAAAAATGTTTTGGTAGTAAACCCATATCTTTTCCCCTACACAACAAGTTTCATACTGGTATATTTGGACATTTCACTGCCTTAATTAACACTCTCTGTGATTAAAGCCATCGATATACATGTGTAAATATAAACTGTAGATCACAAAGCATATAAGCAGGATAATACAAGTCAGACATTGTCCTTTAAATCCCTAGGCTGTACACATCACAGACTGAAGATAAGCAGAAATGTGATTTTGTGTAGACTTGCAATGTAGAAACTTGTTAAGATCACCCAAAAAGAGAGTAATGGTTTTAACTGGTGAGACAGACATTTTCACTCACACATTGGTATAATCCAAGGTCTTCCATTACCCTGATTCAGACAAGAAATGTGGAGGAAGTGTAATGTAGTCCACTTCCTGCAACTCTTTTAGTATAGAGAGTTCTTGGAGGTATTGGGAAGATACTGACATAATAGATATTCTTCTGAAATATCGAAGTCACAAATTAAGAAGAAGGTTCATCACTGAGCTGAATATTCTGTTAGTCTAAGAAAACAAGAATTTAGTTTGGTCATTCTCATTGCTGTGCATCCTGAAAATTGCATCATGCAAGTCACGGCTCTAAAAAATATTGTCTGCCAGACTTACATGCACACATACATCTTCTAATCTGAACTGAAAATGTGGACCTTAGAAGGAAGTATTGTGAGTTGATTGGGTGGCAACAGTATTGATGCTGGAGACTGTTACTACATGTTAAACTTTCAATTTCTAGTCTTCCTTTGCAACAGTTTTCAAATAGTCCTAGATGCCCAGACTGCTTTTCTAGGTGATACAGACATGTGGCTATTCTGTACTGAGGTTGACAGTGTCATGACAATACGCATATCAAGCCACAAAAATAGCCACAAACCATTAGTTTCTTAGCTGGTTTGCTGGTGAGTCTAAATAGGCAATACTTGGAAAAGGCAGTTTACTTAGGGTGAGAAATTCCTGTAAGACAGTAAACTTGCACGTTGTGCTTTATCCACAGAAACTCTGCATCTCATACAGTGAGCTCCTCGTCTCTGACTGAGATATTACAGCAGTAATGAATGGGTCTCTGTGCCCCATGTGAAGCCACAAAAAGGATGATTTTATTTTCTACGAAAGATAAAAGAAATGATGACTTCCCAGACACAACAGAGCCTGGCAGTAAGAAAGGTTTCTGAACATCATCATGGAATATATATGCTGCTTTGAATCCTTCCAATTCCCTGATTGCAAAAATTGGTTTATATTATCTAATGTAGAATTTTGCTGTGCCACCAAGTGTTGCTTTGCCTTAATTTGCTTACCCAGAAAATTTACTGAGCTGTCTAACAATTCAGTGTGCATTTCCCTATTTCAGACCTATTTCAGTGTCTAACAATTTCAGTGTGTTAATGGTGTATTGTGTAGTGTAAAATAGTGTAAATGGGGTAATGGGTATTTTCACAAGCGTCTATTTTTAAAGAAAAAAGAAATATTCTAAATTTTATTTCTGTAGCTGCAATTTTAACCACAAAACACAAGAAGATAGAAAGTAAAAAGATTGGTAGTAAGTTGCATTAGTATCTACCAGACGACTTCACTGGATGAAATTCCAAATTCATTTCCAAATGAAGCAGAAAATGCTTGCTTACTGAATGTAAGCAACAAAAGGATTATTTGTCTTTGCAGACATGTTCCAGATGTGAAGATGCTACAACAGAAGTTCAAGACGGACTCAATAACTAAATTGCACACTTCTGCTTCTGTGGTAGGTTTGACATTTTTGTAGTTTCTAAAAGTAGATGCCCTACCTCATCTGAGTAGTTGAAAAGCAGACAGTATGATCAAAAGCTTTTCCAGGGTTCAGTGTAATACAACAGTTGTTTTTGTTTTCTTTTGTTGGGGTTTTTGGGGCTTGTTTTTGTTTGTTTGTTTTAAATTTATTTTTATTTTATTTTTTATTTTTTACTTTTTTGTATATAGCTCTTTGTCTAGTGAAAGCCATTCTCTGAATTACTGAAATGAAAAAACTACTCCTAGGATTAGATTTTTGTTCTCTGTGGAGTCAATCACTAACTTCAGCTAACTTCATCTGCCTTCTTGCCAGATGAAAACACAAAATATGGTCTTAGTTCTTTGCAAAAAAAGAAGTCAGATAGTGTTTGCAGAATTTTAAACCACTACTCATTATCTGAATACTTACAGAAGTAGAACGTAAGTACTAGATTAATCCTATTGATTTGTATGGGCTGGATAGGAGGTTTAACCTTCTCCAAAATTACTAGAGTTGCACAGTCAATCCTGAAGGGGATTGGCACATCAATTTGGGCACAGAGCACACATTGTCTTTAGTACACTTTATGCTGGAAATCTCACAGACTGTTTGCATGGGAGAAACTATAGCTGTTTTAGCAACCAGCAGGCCAGCAGTTACATTATGCTTTCCTACTCCAAATGCCTGCTGCCAAATTATATGCTGTTCACAGCAACTATGCTGCGAGAATTAGAGTTGACTTTCATTCTTTGAGAAGACACCAAGCCCTCTTTCAGCCTCAAAAAAACATTAGCTGAAATGATTTTATTGAGGAAAAATTTCTTGAAAAAAACAGATCTAAATGAACTTCTAACCTGTGGGAAGGGCCAAAGAAATCAAGTCACAATATACTAGTAGATTCTTAAAAGTCCATCTGATTTAGCTAATATTTAACTCAGATCAAAGTGTATGCTAATAAACAGTTGCAACCACCACATGAATTCACTGAGCTTCCACATCCAGCCTAAAAGCACAATGTTTTTTGCAGTCAGTATATGATTAAGTCACACTCTTCCCTGTATAAACTCTTCCAGAAACATGGACAGGTATGCTACAGTAACCTTTTTAGTCACGCAGATCTGAAGCCATCAAAGATCTATAAGCCTTATTTGTAGTCCATATAGAAAAGAAACTCTTAAATCACTGTGAGATACTGGAAAGTTAATGGTTGATGATTCAAACAATTGACCATTTGCAAAAGCAGAGGATGCTTTGCTGATGATGCTCCAAATAACTGCCCAGAATGCAGAGTGGGTGCACACCAATCTGGACACTACAGCTGGGTGTTGAACAAGATAAGGGAAGAGGCTGAGAGGTGGGATAGTGTTTTTTATTGTGTCAATGTCCTTACACAAGTGGCTCAGCTTCCCGTGTGGTCTGAAGGTATTCATCCTTTCTGAAAATTGACTCAACTACACTGAACTAAAAGGCAGCTGTTGTGTCCCATGATCCAGAGTATTACATCACCTGTGTAAAACTCCCCACTCCAGCAGAGGTACCTGGGCATTCCCACAGAGCCTGAGTACTATTAACTCACTGGACTTTGTGCTTCATGGGCTTCCCCCAGTCTCAAAGGATCAGGATTATGATCATTGTTTTGAACAGTAGATACAGAAATCAAGTTTCATCTCTGGATCCACAGGTGGTGAACACACACCTTTCTAATTTTATCTTCTCTTTCTCTTTATTTATTTTCCCTTATACATTTTCTTAAGTGTGAGTTTTTATGCTTTTAAACTGTTGAATTTCTAACCAAAATTGTTACATTTTAAAATTCACCAAGTATCTTATTCCATCTTTATGTTCTAAAGTTTGCAAGTAAAATTTTGATATTGAACCTCCCAGGAATTTTGCGTTTTTTTCCCCATGTACTGCTCAGAGTAAATTAAACAACCTTTTTCAAGTGGACCAGGACACTACCATGACTCAAACAGTTTCCCAGTACTTCGTGTAAATAACCATTAAGAAGAGTCAAAGCCCTAGTGTGGCAATATCAGGATTTGAATATTAGCCTTGCAAGGCAGCCTTCTCATGCACCGTGTATTTTGGGAAAATTGGGATCCACCTCTGAAATAAAAGCACAATAAATAGCAAGCACCTGCATGATGCAGGTTGTCTTGATCTGAGCTCAATGCACTCAGTTACTATAGCATGACACCTCCTTTGTTTCAATCTGACAGTACCAGAGCTGCAAGTTGTACATTAAGTCATGTGGAACTACCTACTGCCATACACATCAGCAGCACAAAGCTGCTGCAAAGTTTACACTGTCCCTGAGCAGCCATTATGATTGCCACAGCAACCACACACTGTGGTACAGGAACAAGAGGGAATAGTAGAGGCAAGAAGCAAATATCCATTACTTGCTGCCATGAGCTAGAGATGGGATTTTATTTTTTTTTCTCTTAGCGAGAGACTAATCAAATTGTATCTCTTGCCTCTTTGTGGAAATGTGTTCCATGAATGAATGAACGCACACAAAATTACACTCATTGACCAAACTCTTCTTGTTCTGCAATTCCTTCTTTTAATGGAGTAGCAGGCAATGACACTATCAGTTTGCTTAATGAATTCACTGAAACTTCAAATATTCAAGGAAACAAATTAAGTGGAAAATGGCCATGGTAGTAATAAGGAAACAAACTTAGCCACCAGGTGGTACACACTTTACTGCTGGAGCTAATGTGGGATTTTTTATTGCAAAGGTGCTTAGATTGGACTGATCCTGATTCACAACAATTTCCATTTTCTATTCAATGGATAAAAGATTAGGTGTATTCACCTCTCAAAACAATATTTTTGAATAATTAGTTTTATGACAAACATCTCTCACTGCCACAGGTGTGGTTGTTTTCAAGGACACAGAGCTTTCTGGCTTGCCAAAGTGGCCTTTTCTGGTAGCTGCCCAATGAAGCTCCACAGACAGACCCATGCAGCTTTCTGGAAAACACATTCTGGCTTCTGAGAAATTCACATCATGATTTGTGAAAAAAGCACTCCAGCAAACATGCCAGTCCAAGCTGCAAAATGAAGTGCTCCCAAAAGAGTAGAGCAGCCTCTATTAGTCAGAAAACATAGACATCAGATTTACCGTCTTTAGAGGAAAATACTAAGATTAATTTGTTTATTGAGACAGAAGTAAATACTCCTTTGAAAGCTGAAAACAGACTTCTCAGCTATTATCCAACACAATGTGTTTTTCAGGGATGGTCTGAAAGTGAAGTCTCCTGGCCTGCTTCCTGACAACTTAGCTTTGGTGAGCCCTCATGCTCTTGGAAAAAACTTTTTTTAAGATTTCTATGTAAATGCAACAATAGAGAATCTCCGTAAATAATCTACAAAATACTATCTTACCTTTGTAATCTATAGCTATATGTACACAAACATGTGTAGTCTACTTCATTTTAAATAGACTTTTATACCACAGCCCTAATTAAGCATCTTGATCTAAATACATTTGTGAACAAAACTGATGCTTGTAATATCAATTCAGGTATGTATGTAATTTCATAAAAATTATTCATTGAATTGAGAAGTGAAAATTGTTCTGTCTTGCAAATCTAACACACCTAGATCACTCTTCTAGGGCCTCACCTACTCATTCATCTTGTGTAGTTCAGATTTTATTAAACAAAAACTTTAAACTTAATCAAGTAAATGGAACATTAGACATAATAATGGAACAACAACAATAATAATAATAATAATAATGCCTCTTGGGCATACAATTCTGAGATCATTATTTAAAAGTGAAATCCAAAATGTCAGAACTTGAAAAATCTCATGCTCTGAGACAATGGGTAATTTTTGTTAAGATTATGCTTTATCCTTGGCTACAATACTTGCATCAGATTTATATAACTGATGCCAGTCTTTTCACACATTTTAGGTAGAGAAGGAACAATTATTTCCAAGAAAGCTTTTTGTTCCTTGCATTTGTTACCTGCATTTTATTTTTGCTCTCCTCATCCGTGATTCAGCTCTGTTGATGTACTTTACGAGCATCTTCCTGCCTGTACGCTGTTTGCACTCAATTATTTAGTGGCACACAGAAATAAGACAAGCCTTTCCTGCACTGTCTGCTTTGTTATCTATCAATCCAGCAACTGCAAAATCAGATAGGCAGGCACACTGACCACACACATAGAGAAAATAGCCATGATCAATTTAGCTGCTGAGCTCTCTGAGACAATCTTTTGCATTTTCCTCCTATTTTTTTGATGGATTAATCAGACAAATGATGGTCAGTTCACCAAGCAGTGTTTTGCCTTAAGTAAAACCAAATCAGAGAGTCAAGCTTGAGGAAGGACAAAAGCTGGGACAGATGCGGCAATCTGAAACATCTGGCTTTGTAGGAATGGTGAAGTCACCACTCACCCCTGGGAGTACTTCACAACCCCAAGGTCATCCATTTCCTCTGGATATGCTGCCTTCAGCACCATGAGCACCACTTTTCTTTTACATACATATAAGAGTTTGTGAGTTTTACAAGACACCATCAGCCTAGCAACCACACCTCAGACATAAAATCTTTCTAGCACACCACTGTTAGAATTCTAATTACCAGAATTACAATTAGAATTAATAATAGAAATATTACCAACTTTGGTACTAGACAGAAAAAACTGTTTTAATGTATTATCTTTATATATGGTTAGGCTAGTGTTACAAATTCAAATTCAGAATACTTAATTTTGGGCATACCATCTCCTGACTAATAGCACTTCACAAGATTAGTAAGTATAGAATGTCAGCAATGACACATGTTGCACATCTGCAAAGAAACTTGTAAGAAATGCACAACCTTGCTTGGAATAAAAATGTGAATACTGCAGACAAAATCTTCACAGTAATTTTTCAGTGGCAGGGTTTGTTCAAACCCTGACAACTTGTTCTGGATTTAGACATCTGGAATAATCAAAAATTGCATTTTTCTAGTCTAGACAATTCAACGTCTGCCTCTGTTTTCCACCTGTCATATTCCTGCTTCATTCCTGCCTTTGTGCTCCTCTCTCCCTTCCTCCATCTCTCGCTCATTCTTTTCTTTTATCTGTAAGTATGTTTTTTATGTCTTTATGCAGAACAGTGGTTTACAAGTAGGTGCTATTATTATTATGATTACTACTACTACTACTACTACTACTACTACTACTACTACTACTACTACTACTACTACTGAAATGGCCACAAAATAATTAATGCTGTTGTCCTAAAAAAGTCACTCTGCTAATCACTGATCAGAAATGTTACAGCAAATGCATTTTAGGGCACTATCATCAACCTGGAGTTCCAAGAAGCTGCGATGTGAACCAAACACAAACCTTAAAAACCAGATTAAGTTATAAAATTGAAGCATGTCTATCCAGTCAGTTTGTGACAAATAAAAGCCTCCAGAAATGAATTGCAAATTTTTACAATGTGCTTTCTCTTCAAAAATATTTCTGCAAAAGCAGCCTCATTGATCTCCAAGAAACTATTGACAGATCTTGTGCTTCTCAAGAGAATACAAGCATGTGCTCAAGGGATAGCCTTGCCACTGCAGAACACAAGCCTCAGAGACAAGCTGCTTTCCTTTCATGTTACGTATCTCCCCAGTAAGGTAATAGCCCTCGTGATATTTCTGCAACTCTACAGCACCTTTAAAATACAATCCCAGGGACAGATCCATAATAATGCCCTCTTCTGCTCGGTAGTTGCATGAGGTAGAATTTTAGCCATGATATGCCTAAGAATGACTGAAAAATAGTAATATCCATACCCTAGTAGCTAGATTCTATGCTGTCAAAGGAAATGTAGAGGAATTTACAAAAGGGAACAGATCATTAATCACTTTAAATGCAAAAATATTGAGTAAAACAAACAAAACCACATCATGATATCACTTTAGAGTCTGCAGAACAGAGATCAGATTTGTGAAACCTTCCAACAGGCACATAAAAGAATTGATTGACAATGCATTGAACTCAACATACCAGCTCCTTTTTCTTCATGCACTCCATGAGGATAATGAAGAGGTGCTGTGCCTGGGTTCGGGTGTATGTGAAAGTCTTCTGGATGGTAACTAACAACTGGTCCCTCAAAGACTCGTTGATAAGTCTGAAATTCAAAAAGAAAAGATTAAGTCAAAAACCAGACATGAGGGAACATTGTAACTTCATTTCAACTGTTTTCAGGGACAAAGGTCAAAAAAATAAGAGTGAACAGATCACTAAAGGTTGTTTTGGGCAGGTTTCAAGATTGGGAATTGCTGAAACCATAAGAGATAAACTGGAAAACACTGTTCTAGGAAAACATGTTGATTGTGCTGAGGTCCCTCATCTACAAAGTTTTCATATCAGTTCCCACATATTGCATGACAGAAGGTCATTCAAACTATCAGCTCTGTGGGATTTCCTAACAAAAACAAGAACCACACTGACAGTCTGAATTTGAGGGAGACCAACACTTCCAAGTTAACGGAAGACTCCTTTCTATCAGTGAGTTAGAAAAATTCAACTCGTAGTTAATTTTATGAAACTGGGAGCATTTATGTTGTCAGTGGTTTTGATTTTAGTTTGAATACATCAACTCACCCTACTGATCCTACACAGGACCTCATAAGCAAACAAATTTCTCTGTTCCTCATTCCACTCAAAGAAAACATTTTGATTTTGGGAATGTTGATCTTCTCAACAACAAATGGGAGCTCAAGAGTACCCATTTTATATTTCTCCTCAGTGTTAAGGTCAGTACTTGCAAAAAGAGGCCCAACTGCAGAAAGTAATAATACATGAAATGTAAGTACTTGAAACCTACCTCTTCCTAACAAAAAGCCTATTCCTCTGGACTTTTCTGGGTGAAACATTTCTGTTCTCAATGTCAAAATTACAAAATAGTGGGCTTTAATTTACAACATGTGTCCTTCGATGCTTCTACACTACAGCAGTTTTCTCACTTAAAAATTATACCTTAGTGTTTCAAATTAGCTAAGTTGGAATATTTTATGGGATAAGTCATCCTGTGGAGTAAAAATCAGATAATCTTCATGTCTCATATTTTAGGTCAGAAGATAAAAAAAATACTTAGTCCAGCAGCAACTGCAGAGAAATATTAGAAGCAGCACTGTTAGCTTATGGCAGCTGCTTTGGGAAGACAGTGACCAAATCCTTCATTTTTGCATACTATTGGCTAAAGTTGCCTGTACTTCTCCTCAGTGAGGAGGCACAAATGAGACAGCAGGATACTCATTACACCACTGAATTCCAAATCTGATTTCATTATCTAGTCTTTATACCTGAAGAAAATGTTGTTAGAAAAGGCAATAAATGGGAATGGGAAAGAAGTGCATGGAAATATATAGAAGATCTGGCATATGGAATGCCTATGTTCTCTACCATGTGAATTTGATTTTGGCGGTAAATACTTCTGTTGAATAGAACTTGATTTCAAAAAGAAGCTGGAAGGCATATGTATATGTGTTTGAATTAAAATGAATTTACATGGGGTTTTAGACCATGCTCTCTTTAGACTGCTCTTTCTAGGCCTGGCTTCTGCTGTTGTCTTCTACTTTATCACAGACTCCCTTTGAGTGGTGAGTCTACCTCTGCTCTTCCTGTTTTCATCTAGGAGCCGTCTGGCCCTAGATGTGTTATTTCCTGGGATACTGGAGAGGCAGCAACAATGCATCCACTGCTCATATATTAGGTGAGCACTACTTCCTTGCAGTTTGACTCACCTCCCTCACAAAAAGGGATGATGAGTTAAACATGATGAGTTAAAACTTCCAGCCCTCTTGGCAAACAACGCTGAAGCTGGCAGCAGAGGACCTCCTGTGTGGGAATTATGGGAGATAACCTGACCTCCTTTATAGGAGTAAGGATGTTGCAAGCACATGGATACATGAAGATGTCAAGAATTCAGGTAGAAATGTAGGACTCTGTGCTAAAGAGAATCAGCTTGGAAAGATACCCAGACAAGCACTAACGTAATTTGAGTTGCAGATTAGTAGGTTATATATGATACGAATACTGATTTTAGGCTCTTAAAAGAAAGGTGTTAGAAATTTGGTTTAGTCAAATTTAAACAAAATGGCGTTATCACTGTATTTACAAGTGAGTCAGAACTATGCAATTTTCCATCCTTCAAATGAAGAAAGAAAAAAAGAGGTTATTCACAATGAACAAGTTTCCTAAAAACATCACCTGGAAAAGCTAAAGAAATTCATATAAATATCTGACTTCCCTTGGAAACTATATATGAAAGTGAAATATATGAAAGAGTATGAAAATTATATGAAAAATACATGGACTTGGAAGATTCTCAAATTAAAAATTTCAGAAAACATTTCCAAAGTTTCTGGAATGGAAACCATCCAACTTCCTTATAATAGTTTAATTTTCCTTAAAAAATGCATAGAATCTAAACCTGAAAATTCATTTCAGAAATTGTCTCCCTTTCAGGATAACACACACAGAAAGCAAGAGAAAGTTGCATTGAGTGAAAACAGAATTGTGTCCTGAGCAACCACCCCTTTTCTTTCTTGAATTAAAGCTCTCAGAAACTGTATAATAGCATTAGTTTAAGCAGAATGTAAAGCAAACTTCATGTGAAAAATATGGAATTAAAAAAAAAACCAAAATGAAGAAATGCTTCCCTAATTACAGGGTAAAACATCTGTTGAAGTACTGCTGCTTAGAAACTTCCTGTAGTCATAATTTGATTTATGCAGTTTTCTGCCCTGACTAAATGTTTTTCTTTAATGTCTCCTTGGTCTGCAAATGTAGCTCAAGATTATTCAATGTCTTTGTGAGATCAAAAACTTGATTAATCAGAAACATAAACAATAATAGCAAATAATCATAGCTTTGTGTGTACTGAAATCAGTTATATCAAGAATGTATCACTTTTATTCCTTAGTAGTCTATAAATGTTAGAAGGTGTCAAATCAATGTTCCCAATTATGTAACCAAGCTGGGACAAACACAAATTGTTCCATGCTATTAAAGGCTAAATCTATGATGCAGACACCAAATCAAATTTGTGTTAAACAATAATTTCACAGAATCTTTGCAGGTTGGGTGATTTATCTCTCTGCCAACACCACCAAATTTCTTACACATGCACACCTTAAATATATGCTTTTTAAAATCACAGATTCCTAGTTTTAGATTCAGGGAAAAAGAGATGGACCTACTTTACTAGACTGAAACGCTACAATTACAACTTCCATCAAAGTCAGCACTGACTGAATAGTGTCACAAGAAGACAGTATTTTTATCATCTTTCTAGTAGGCTTCAGTTCTAAAAATATTTTGCAACATGCCATTCCTTTTTGGGGAATTTTGATGCATGTTTCTCTGAATTCCATTCACTTGACATGGAAAAAAATACTGCTCCTGCCTAACAAAATGTACTACAAAAGAACCATGTAACCTGTTCTTTATTTTCCTTCCTCATGTAGTTTGAAACTGTTCTTCATTCCCTAAATACAGAAGATATGCCTATTATCCTACCATTCCAGGTGTACTCACCTTTTTTCCCTTTTCCATAGGTTCTGGATTGCTGATGGAATTCAGGTACTTAAGGTCAAAAATCTGTTATCTAAAGTAGATCTATATACATTTACATTTATTTTCAGAAAAAGGATTTACTCATAATTGTTGCCTAAGATATTGTGTAGATATGTTTTGTTTGCTTGTTTGTTTTCAGAAGATGCCAACCTTAGTTTTGACACATCAAATTATCAGAACTGAACTGTACAGCTTTCCGTAAAAGTAAGGATCTTGAATTTTAAGAAAACCCCCCCTTGCACGGGCTCAAGGAGTTAGTCAATAGGACCCTTTGGGAAACTGCTCTCTGGGCAGCACAACTGCCCCCAAAGAGCAGAACAGAGCTGGGAGATATCTAAGGACACTTCCCATAAAGCACAAGAATGAGCCATCCCTGGGTGAAAGAAATAGGGCAAAGAAGGCAAAAGACCGCCATGGATGAGTGGAGACATGCTCGTTAAACTAAAAAAAGGCAGAAAATGCACCATCAGTGAAAAAGGTATTGGGTAACCTGGGCAGAGTTTAGGGACACAGCCCAGTTATCCAGGTTGGGGTGAGGAAAGCCAAGACAAAGAAGCTGAACTCAGCAAGGGATACACAGAATAACAGGAAGGGTTTCTACAGGCATGTCAGCGGGAAAAGGAAGGTTGAAGAAAGCATTTACCCCATTTGGTAAGCAAGGCTTGCAAACTGGCAATAATGTACAAAGAAAAGGCTGAGGTACTCGACAGCTCTCCAAGGCCAAGTGCAAAGGGCTGCACCGGGGTTGGGGCAACCCCCAGCAGCAACACAGGCTGAGGGATGAAGATATCAGAATCTTCAGCCTTTTGGAGAAGGCCTTGGGGGCCTGGTGTGTGAAAGGCTGGACAAGAGTTGGCAGTGTGCACTCACAGCCCAGAAAAACAATTGTGTCCTGAGCTGCATACAAAGCAGCGTGGGCAGCAGGGCAAGGAATAGGATTCTGCCCCTCTGCTCTGCTCTGGTGGGACCCTGCCTGCAGGGCTGCCTCCAGCTCTGGGCCTCCAGCACAGGAAGGACATGGACCGGCTTGAGCAGTCCAGAGGAGGCCATGTTGATGGAGCACCTCTCCAGTCCTCTGACTGTGAGGAAAGGCTGAGAGAATTGGGAATGTTCAGCCTGGAGAAAAGAAGGCTCTGAGGAAACGTCTGAGGAAGCTTTTGAGCACTTGTAGGGTGCCTGTAAGAAAGATGGGGACCGACTTTGTAGCAGGGTTGGTTGTAATAGAACAAGGAACAATGCTTTTAAAACTAAAATGTGTGGATTTAGATTAGGTACAAACAAAAAGATGTTTACAATGTGGATGACAAAATGGTGAAAAGAAATGTCCCAGAGAGCTGGTAGGTGCCCCATCCCTGCCAGCGTTTGAGGTCAGGTCGGAGAGGGCTCTGAACAATCTGATCTGCTTGAAGATGAACTTGCCCAGGGCAGGGGAGTCAGATTAGACGACCTCTAAAAATGCCTTCCAATCAAAACTATTCTATGTTCCTATGATTCACTGCTTAGGATCAATCAGGAGAGGCTACTTCAAAACCCTGAACTGACAAACATACCTGTTTCTGTCCAAGATATATTGGATGATTAAACAGTGAAGCAAAACTTTCTTCATTGCTTTGGCTGATGCAGAAGACAGATGACAACATTTTGGCCTACTCCCTCCTCAGAAACAATTTTTTTTTAAGCTACGCCTAATATTTGAGGAGATAAGAGACATTTCACTTAATCTTTCAAACTCATGGCATATGATTTTGTAGCGATCATTGAAGAAAGATCTGCCCTATAGTCCACCACCTAACTTCTTTAGCTTTCTTTTTCTTCAAAGATTTTTAGTACTGGAATCATATGATATACTAGAGAATTACAAAGATTATGCTCTAGCCCACTTCCAAAATGTATCAAAGGTTTTTAAAAATGTATTGTTCTCAAAATACTTTGAAATGTCTTTAAATAATACACTTCACTCAATGAACTGCACAAAATCTGCTTCTAATTTTTAATTTTTGAATTATTTTTCCCCAGGATAAGGTAAATATATCCATAAATATCAGTGGGATATGAAATCTGTTCCCTGCCCTTCCTTATAGGAAGCTTAGGTGATTTTTGTTTTAATTATGAATTGCACTCTAGACAAACACTCCATAAGCAAGAAATATGACCAGAGGCTCTGCTCATATTTTCTTGCACTGGAATTACAAATAAGATACAGTTGTGCAAATCTGTGTGGGACTGGCTGGATTTCTTACACATTTTCAAATACACACATTTTGCATATTGTGTGTTATGAGAAGGAGAATACTCCTTCATTGTATTGAAACAGGGATGACTTCCACGTGCTTTTATGAGGAATCAGCTTCACTGAATGCAGACCTTCACTGGTAGTTGTTCTACATAATTTTTCCTTGCCTACAGTTTATTGAATGGTTGTTTCTTCACCAAAAGAGAGATGAATATATTGACCTTCCCACGATCAAAAAGTTGACCTTCTTCTGTCCAGGTTTTGATTTGCAAAGTGCTTTGCTACAAGATAAAAATAATTATATAAAAATATTCAATGTGAAAATAATTTTGCAAATTAATTCAGACATGATTTGGATCCATGATTCCCTATGATGTGGTAGACACCATGGGGAATACTGAAGAACTGTATCATACATTATGATCCCTTTTCCTGAAAGTGAAAAATTCCTGTATTTTGCCTATTAGCAAAAAGGAATTTAAATAATATTCTTCAGATTTGAAGCCTAAAAATGATGCCACAGTGGATCCAGAGAAAGATCAGTCCAAAGGCAATCTTTAATGATTCTCATATGAGTACGCTTATTTAAAGCACAGAGAATGTTTGATATTTCCTTCTGAACATTAGACAAATAGTACATTTTTATGGTGTTAAATTGAACTCTTAAGGGCCTCATGCTTGCAAGAGCAGAAATGATAGAGTAGTTAATGAGCTATAAATTCAGCTTGGAGACTTCATTCAAATACTGCAAGTAATTTCTCATTCTGTAAGGAAATATTTTTCTAACAAGTGACATAGTTTTAACCTAGTGTTTTATTTCTCTGATTTTAAATTCAGTATTTAATAAAGAAAAAAGAATATCTCTGAGAATTAAAAGCTTCAAAATATTAAAGTTGCGCTTTGCATTTGTTTTGCTTTCAACTTTTGCTTTTATGCAAGTACATGAAATGAAAAGGCACCCATCCTTGATTATACAATCCAAAATACTCTAGCTGTATGTGGAATAGAGTTACTACCAAAGAAGATATTTACTTAGAGCTTAGTAGGGACTAAATTTACAAGTTTATTGTTGATCTTATGTTCTCACCCCTCAATACTGTTCATTGTATTTTCAAGTAAAAGGAAAAATAAGTGATTCAGAGCCTGGAAAAACTGACCTTTAAATCAAGGCCAACAGTGAAAAGCAGCCAATAATTCTTCCAATTTACTACATCAGGAATGTTGCATTTAAGATGCCTTCTTATTTAAGTTATACTGTGGACATAGCTTGTTTGTCATTAAAATGTAAAAGGTACCAGGAATTCACTCAGCTCTACTAAATTACTTCTGAGAATTTCATTTACTTATACTGAAATGTAGCCACCTATTGCATTCTTAAAACTCTGTTTCAGACCTTTCCAGACCAAGGCAAAATTTAGTCTCTGATATTAAAGTCCTAATAGACTTAAACCCTCCCCCCTGTGTTAGTTCTGCATATCTGACACTCAAAATGCTGAAACCTCGGCTCAGTGGACAACTGCACACGTCTTACCTCCCCCTGAAACTTAAACAAGAGAGATGAGACAAGACCTCCAAACTGATTTTTCCCCTTCCTTCAAGGTGTGCTTCACCATTCCTTCTGCCATGGTCATGGTGCCTTACAGAGTGGCAGGCAGCACCTCCTGCGAGGCAGTGCGGGCACAGCTCTGGATTGTGCTGGCAGCCTCCTCCACTCACAGAGGTTGCACTCACAATGAAAATGTCTACCCAAAGGTTGTCCTATGGGAGTGAAATGTCTGCCTTGTCATGAAGAAAGCCTACAGTTAGGCCTTAAAAAGGCAGATTTCTGAAGCCTGTCTCCTGTGCATCTCAAAGCTGCACAGGCATTGGCATTGTAAAGGAGTACCGCAACTTCATTAATATAAGAAATCATTAGGAAGAATAATTAACAAGGAGGGAAGACTGGCACAACACAATTCTTTGAAACCCCATACAAAAGGGCCTATTGGTCAGAGAGGCAATTGTTCAGCGTACTAAATGATTTCTTTAAATGGATGGATTGGCACAACACTGATCAAACCTCAAGCAGAGGGATGTATTTGTTCTCCTTCATCTGCAGACATAGTTATTCTCTCCATGGAAACAAACTTTCCAATGAACTTGAAACCTCACAGAACTCACAGTAGTGCTTAGCGGACATACACACACATTCTTACACATAGAAAATTAATCCTTGTTGGGCTGCTGTGAGTTAGAATTTAAGATTGTGCAAAACCAGCATAATAATATAAACACGGAAGTGAGTTTTTTCCTGCCATTAATGACGTAAGTTTTGAATTATTTAAATCAGGTACCCAGTATCAGATGGAAGATATGCTGTGTCTCAGGGAACACCTTCCTTCTGACAGGCAGCCAGAATTAAAATATATTTTTGACTTGATAGTCTGATTGCACAGTGGACGGCAGAATGAAACTTTGCATGCAATTTAGATGTATTACCTTGATTTACAGTTTAATAAACACAGTTTTGCATAACCTACTTAGATTCTATCCAAAAGAAAAAGCTACTAGCTGAATTCAGTTAACATGGCAATTATTTGATATTCTCCTCATAGCGCTAATCACTATTCAAACATAGGTTAGAGAGTGGAAAAAAGGATCCAGTTTGTAGCTGAAGTCTAATGTATTTGGATAAAATATTTTAATGAATATAATGATATTGTTTTACTTCTGATATTATTAAAAATATCACTGCATGCCAGACTGATGTTTTCTGGAGTAGGATGAACACACATAAATTTCCACTAGCTAGTTTAGCAAATTTCATAGTTTGTGCATTATATTTAGTGCAAAGTGAAGAGAATTTTGTGGGTTGATAATGTTGCAGGAAACAATCTGGAATGGGACCCCCCACAAAAAGAAGACCCACAGTCAGACAGAATAATACCTTTCATAAAGCCAGATATGAGAGTCTCAGGTAAGAAACTGCTGGTTCTGCCTTTATTGACACCTCTAATCTGCCTTTTCTAGATGCAGGAGTTTGTGATGATGAAATAGAAAGATTCACAAAGAATCATAAAATCACAGAATCATAGAATGGTCTGGGTTGGAAGGGCTCTTTAAAGATCATCCAATTTCAACGTGCCTGCCATGGGCAGGAACACATTTCACTGAACCAAGTTGCTCAGAGCTTCATCCAACATGGCCAGCAACAATTCCAGAGATGGGGCATCCACAGCTTCTCTGGGCAGCCTGTGCCAGTGCCTCAACACACTCACAGTGTGAATATCTTACTTATGAATATCTTACTCACAGAAAGAATATCTTATGTCCACTCTAAAGCTACCCTCTTTCAGTTTAAAATCATTGCCCCTTGTCCTGTCACTAGAGGTCCTTGTAAAAAGTCTTTCATATAAGCCCCAATTATATATAAAATAAATTTATTCCCATCCTGTATTTTCTTTCTTATAATGACATCAGAACACAGAAAAGATAGATACATATAGCAAATAAATGGATAAAGCATATTTGAGTAAGGTTATGTGAAGTGCTATCAGTGAGGTCACTGAAAACAGAGAAATAACTTCTCAAAGATTCAGTGAAACCTGGCACATTCATATGTATCACAGATGTAGCGCTGGACTAAGCACGAAACTGAATATAAAATGGATTTAAGTATCTGTGGAAAACTATCTTTTTCCAGTAGGAGTTTTAGGTTGAGTTTGTGATCGCATTTATTTATTTCTAAAACACATAATACTGCTTGGTCTAGAGCTCAATGTTTATAGATTTATATTTTATTATTTGCTTACTGTGTGTCTGAATACATATACCCCCACACATTGTAACACAAAAATTAATCCCAGGGAATCCTGGCTGTAAGATTAATGCAGCTACTTTGACAAAAAGCATGGAACAGCTCTTAGATATAAGAATATGTGGGATTTTTGCTTCCATTTTCGTGTTTTGTTCTAAATTGTTAAATCTCTCTATTTTCTACTCTGGGCATCAGACTTGAGTTCTGCTTTGGGAACTTCTGAGAGAACAAAGTCCAAGATCATTGCCGAACACTTGGAAACCCCCTAAGGGTACTTGTGGCTGTCAGGTAAGGAACAGGTTAGGGCAGCCACAAGGCTGTGAACCAAGAAAGCTTCAGCATTTGCTAAATGACATGCTGCTACTCTTGATCTAGGATGCCTGTAACCTTATTTGCAACTGATTCCTTATGAGGCAGGGCCAAGCCCTTGTTAACTGGTGCTTGGGCCAGGCCTATCCAAGAACCAGACCAAAAGTACAGCCAAGCTTGTGCAGCAGCTTCTGCAAGAGGATGCAAAGAAGGGGTCCCCAGGTTAATATTTTCCATCATAAACAATCAGGTGTGGCGGTGACACACTACAGAGTAATTTTCTCCAAGTCTGGAGTAGCTGCCCCTGTCAGAGCAGAGGCTTTGATGTGGATGGAATTTTCAGTGGTGGATGCAGCACTTCAAGTCCTAGGCTTCAGTGCTCATTCTTGATGCCAGGAGAAAAGGCCGTTTTTCCTGTAGGAATGCGGTCTTGGAGGAGCTGCACTATCAAGCATAGTATTATGTACTTAGTGAAAATAACAGTGTTGTTGGAAATAGCCCAACAAGATGAGCACTATCCTTACTCTTTCCCAGATCAGGGCATTTTTGTGGTAAATTCCACAAAAGCGTGGGTGGATGAGTCAGACATATGTGCACAGGCCCTTATCCTTATAGAGAATTTCAACCGCTGTGCTACCTACTGGAGGGACAACACAGTAGAGCATAAGCAATCCTGGAAGATCCTGAAGTGCATTGGTAAGAACTTCCAGACTCAAGTAACAGACCAGACAATGAGGAGACCTCATACCAGCAAAGAGGGACTCACTCACTTTGGGATATGAAGGTCAAAGGCTATCTTGGCTGCAATGACCATGAGCTGCTGGAGCTCTAAATTCTGAGAGGAGGGAGAGGGCAAAAATCAAGTCCTAAGATCCTGGCCTTGAAATGAAGAGTTTGTCCTCTTTAGGAATCTTTCAAAGGGTCTCACAGTAAGACTAGAGGGAAGACAAAATGGTGGTGCAAGAAAGCTCGTTAATATTCAGGAATTGCCTCCTCCAAGCTCAGTGAATGGGGCAGGGTTCCTGGTGACATAGGAAATGGAAAAAGCTCAAGTACTGAGTGTCTTTTTCAGTCTCAGGCCCCAAACACTGGGAAGTCTGGAGGAAGGAAGTAGAAGACGATAATGTCACCAGTTCATGAATCCTGACAGTGTGTACTCACAAATGCTGGGGGAGCTGACTGATGTCATGGCAAAATCATAATATTTGAACCATCAGGACAACTGGAAGAATTGTCTGTGGACTGGAGAAAAGCAATGGTCACTCCTGCTGGAGATGGAGATGACCAGGGGTAGCCATGCTTGACAACCTGATAACCTTCTTTGAAGAAATGACAGGACTGGTACAGGAAGGGCAAGGAGTGGATATTTCTCATGCAGACCTCTCTAACGCCTTTGACAGTCTTCCATAAGATCCTCATAGACAAGCTGATGAAGCATGAGCTGGAGGAGGAGACAATGAGGTGAAATGAAACTGGATGAAAGGCAGGGACCAGAGGCTTGTGATCACTTGAAGGTCAGCAACTTGTGGCATATTTCAGAGTCCAGTCCTGGGTTCAATCCTGCTCAACATCCTAACTGATGATCTGGAAGACAGGACTGCATGTAGGCTCTTCAAGTGATTACTTCCTCTTTCTTTACCACTTTTGAGGACACATCTGGAGTCATGTCCCTGAATCTGCCTTTCCCAGTACAAGAGAGGGATGCACATACTGGGGAGCGTCCTACTGGGGAGTGTCCAGCAAAGGGCCACTAAGATGATGAAGGGACTGGATCACCTCATATATGAGGAAAGGCTGAGGGAGCTGGGACTCTCCAGCCTAGAGCAGAGAAGGCTCAGAGATGAGGCTTGTTTTAAGGCTTGTTTTGTTCTGAATACCTTCCATATTTCACCCGTATCAACAACAGAAATGGCCATGTGAGGTAGGTGCTGCTTTTGTACAGTATTATTAATAATTTCGTGCTCCACTTTACCACTGAATTGAACCTATGGATAGAGAAAGAACATACGCAATGAAATGACTTACCCTCCCTCTTCGGAATATTTGTGACCAAAGGCAAGGATGTCAGATGCTCGTCCACTGCCATCGCAGATCACAACGGGAACAGGAGGAGTGTCTCGCAGGTACTCCAGAACAATGGAGATGACATTGGGACCTCCTTCCACAATGAGGGCCACCACTGGAACCCCTTGGCCAATTCCTGGAGCAAAAGAAAGAAAGAAACAAACCAAACCAAACCAAACCAAACCAAACCAAACCAAAACAACACAAAACAAAACAGCCAACCAACCAAATAAAAGACCACGAACACACACAAAATAAATAAATAAATAAAGAATAAATAAATAAATGCAATGATAAAGAAACAAAAAACCGCAAAGCCAGCAAGGTAAACAAAACAAAACAGAAGACAGAAGAAAAAGAATATCAGACTGAAATAACTCCATTATGACTGTAAAGTGTTATGTTAGAGAAAATGCATTCAGTAAATCAGGTATTTTAAGGACAGATGGGACAAGTGTAGCCATCTCATCAGTTCCACTGCATAAACCAGTGTTTTCTAGAATTCTGTTTCAAATACAATAGTTACGTTTAAATATACCATGATTTTTTCTTAAAGATCAAATCTTGTTTTGAAATCTTAAAGAAACTACTTCATTTCTTCCTTACATGTTCATAATTAAGACTGGAATCTTGCCTGTAGTTTAGCTTTTGCATGATGTCAGCTTCCCATCATTGAGTCTTACAATAGTTTTGCTTGTGGTTTCAAAAACACCTCTATGGTATTTTTCCTGCTTGACAATACTATATGGGATCCACTTTGAGGTTGCAGCTGGGCAGCCCTTTAACATTCTCTTCAATAAACTAAACACATTCTCTTGCAAGTCAGTGCTATGCTTGTTTTTCAATTTTAGTCAGTCTCACAGTTTTTCTCCAAACTCTCTCCAATTTTGCAGCATATCCCTTGATCTGCAGACCCCATACCAGGGACATTGCTCCAAAGAGAGATGAATGAGAGCTTAACCAAAGGAGAGGCATCATTATTTTATGCACCATTGGTGTAATTACATGGGAGCCCTCTGCAAAAGTTGTAACACTGACTGCCAGGACAGTTGTGTGGGTTTAGAGAAAGGCAATCTGATGCCAGGCTGGTGTTAACATAGCTGAAAAAGCTTTTATGGTAGTCACTTGACCAGTTGAGATTGGGGACATTCAAAAGGACTCAGGCAATAGAATAAGTTGAACGTTTTCTATTAGCATTTTTTTCCTGACAGAAGCTTTTCTTCCTTTTCAAGTAGCTTTTTCTAAGAAAACCTATATGCATTCTGCACAAAATTCTGACATTTTACTGGGGAACAAAAATAAAAAGAGTGTCCTTCACTATTAATAGCTGGGTTGGAAAAAGTTGTGCAAAGCCATGTAACAACTGTTAATATGTCTGATGAAGTTTTCATTTAGAGAAGACAGTGCAATTCTCAGAAGCAAAGATAAGCGTGTGAGCCTGGAACATTAAATCTGGTTAGACCCTCTAGAAATAGTCACAGATCAAATGATTTCCAATAATTTTAAGGACTTGAATTACTGTCAAAAATGGGATGAGCTATTCTTTAAGAAAGAAAGAAAAAAACCCTAGTTTGTATATGTAACAGGAAAATATTCTAGGTGTTTCCTGACCATTTTGAAGGGAACATTATGTTTCCTGAAGTGATTCTCAGCATGCCTGGTTATGCCTCCATCTACTGTTAGTCTGTGGCTTTTTTGTCATAGAGCTTAAGTAAAATGTCAGGTGTTTATTTATGTTAAGAAAACTACAGGTAGAATTATAAAATGTAGGCTAATGAAAGAGCATAAGAAAGGTGGTGTATAACAAGGTGATTAACAGAATTATTTGCAAAGAGATCAAGGGTTAATTTTTTCTAATAATAAGGACTTCCCTTAATTGCTGTTCCACCCAATCCAGACATCTGCTAATGAGTTAATATTAAAAAGTATTCTTAGTCATGTGTCAGATTGGGTCTGGATGACACTGAGGATTAATACAAATTGAGAAAGTTCACAATGTGAGATGCAAAGCCGTTTATGTGGTGTTTAATAAATCTTTCTGTAAACTGGGAACTGATTAGGAGGAAATACTAGAAAAGCTGTTGACAATAGAACTGTCTTTGGTATAGCAAGACTTCTAGGGAAAGTTATGATCCTGGAGTACACACAGCAAAAATTTTCAGGAGGAAATAGGAACAAGTCAGTGCCATTGTGCAAGCCACTAAGGATATTCCATCCAAAATATTATCTGTACCTCTGCTCAGGCTTGTTCAGAAAGAACTAACTGCAATGAATGGAGGAAAAGTCAAAAGAAGTGTATATGGAATAAAGATGTCATCTTATGAGACAAGATTTAATGAGTGTGACTTATTTTCTTGAGCAAATTAAGGGGGAAAAGACACCATGACTGAATACCCTCATGACATACAGCACATTAGAAACTAACAGTTTTAGATGGAGATGAGAAGATTCCTGGTTATCAGACAAGTGAAGTCTTTCCAGCCTTCTTGTAAGACTAAAAGGGAAAACTTTTCATATTGAAACGATGCTCAGATGCTCACAAATTATAATAATTGCAGTTGTCCTGTGTATCTCAAACTGTTCCTGAAGCAGGTTCTATCCTTCTGGAAGTCTGTTCATTCCCAGTTTTTTCTACTGGGTAAATAATTCTCATAATATAAATAATTATGGTTAGTATAAAAGCTGAACTATTTTTGCCTTTTGGGGCCAGTTGAAAGATGTCTAAAATTCCTCTTACAACCTTTGATTTTTCTTTTCTTTTTTTTTTTTTTTAAACATATCTAATTTTTTTTTTAAATTTGAGCCTTTACTGTCACAAGAGTTGCCTGGCATACAAAAGTTCTTGGCAAGTGTTTCAGTTATGTTTCACTGCAGTTAATCAGATGGCAGTTTTTTTGTTCTTTGGTTCTTTAGAAATACATTCAGCATGAAAACAATCCTCTAATTCGAGGCTACTAAAATAAAAGAACTTTTCTCCAATTCAGACTTCAATGAATCTTTGTACTTTAAGTTAAAAAAAACCCCCCAAACTCAGGTGAACTTTGGTTTATCATATACAATTGCCTTGGGTTATGGAAGAAAAAAAAGTATTCTATTTTCATCTGCTGAAAGCAGTTAGGGAAATGTTTTTTCTTTATCTCTTGTTAC
>VYXD01006401.1:34106-77985 GCA_013397195.1 Hylia prasina
TGTCCCTGACTCTGTCAGGGTTTTCTGGGTTTCTTGTTTGTTGTTTACTTGTCTTTTTTTGTACTATTACATTTGCATTTCTAATATTCCTAGTAAAAGAACTGTTATTCCTATATCTTTGCCTGAAAGCCCTTAATTGTGAAATTATAATAATTCGGAAGGAGGGGGTTTTACATTCTCCATTCTAAGGAAACTCCAGCTTTCCCTAGCGGATACCTGTCTCTTAAACCAATACAACAATTAAGTTCCAGATTGAACTGCATCTCTTTCAGCATTCTGGCACATTTCTTTGTGAGACAAAAAAATTAATTTAAACACAAACTTGATCTCCATGTCTTGTTTTCCTTTGGGAAATTTTCTCTGAGTTTCAGCAAATAGATAATTTTTTATTTTAAATGTAATTGTTCTCCATAAATAATTTTGGTTTGGAAAAATCTACTGTCTCTTTAGTTTGGTGGGGAAGTTATTCCATTTAATTTCTGGAATTAGAAATAATATTTAAAAACAGTTACTAATACTTTATCTATTTCTTCGAAGTATAACTGCTTCTGGCTTTCAGGGAAGTTCTCTTGACTACAGTCTTTGAACCCCAGTGTTATGACCTTCCACATATCTCTGATAATTAATTTCTGATCAGTAATGGTATCCACAGCATAGAAGAAAGTCAGTAGACATGGTGAAATAACAAAAGGTCATGCCTGCTTGAGTACCTCAGAATTTCTGACTACTTATATCAAGATGTCTGCAGCTCAATAACTCTCAGCCAAAATGCAGAATGGATTTGAATTTAACTTTTTGGTACCTTGATGCTAAAAATTACTGGATGCTTCCCTGCTGCTAAATATTAGGAATTTGGAAATTAATTCAGAGGGTCTGCAGAAAAATTTCAGTGTGTCTGAAGATATTGACTGACTAAATTAATACTGCATTTATAGCTACGTTGATAGAAAGCTGAGAACTGACTGTGCTTTGCCTTAATGTAACACTGTGACAATTTGGAGAATGTTGGCAGTTGACAGCAGCAAGAACCTCTGACTCTGAGATGAAGGTAGCTGACAGACCTCTCTTTAACTGTTAATCAAAATCTGTTTCTTTCGAAATCTCCTCAGAAATAAAAGAATGAGAAATTCTTTGTAAGAGCTCTGTTTCAGTTTGTGCATTCACAGTAGTTTGCAAAGAACGGGCTGGCAGCACCTGATAGATGCACAGAGAGCCTTTGGTTTCAGACACTTCATTTGGAAGGATAATGGCAGGCTGTGAGGTGAGATGTTAAATGTGGAGGTAATGCAGTCCTTACAATATCAAGGACATCATTACAAAAAGAGTTTCTTGCTCAAGTTGAGATTGTCAGAAAGGAGGCAGTGCCAAAATGAAACCTTGCTGACATAAAACTGGACTACAGTACTGGACTGCTGTCTCCTAGCACACATCCAAAAGGTGGGAACTTTATGGCAAGCACTAAAATGGACAGTCCAATAAATCGACAAGGAAAAATTTTTCCTTCATGTGTTTTTGTGGAATTTACCAAAAATTGTCCTAGTCTGGGAAAAAAACTAAGGATAGCACTCATCCTGAAGGGCTATTTTCAACAAGATGCTGATGTTGCTTTCACTAAGTAAGTACTCTAAAAGTATACAACCTTAAAAATTTTGTGTTTCACATTTTATTAACTGGAAAGAGAGTAGCATTAATGCACTACACTGAAATATTGCCCAATCTGAAACTGCAGAGAACCTTCTTTGATACAGGGCAATGCATTTTTATCAGGAAACACTATCACTTGGAATTGTCTTCCAAACACAGATGGAAGTAGAATTCACTTTTACATATCTTTTTTCTGTTTTCTAGAAGGTACTAAATAACACCTTAACAGCTTTTTATTTAATATCCTTTGTAGAGAAACCTTTTAAGTTCAGATGAATTATTTTTAAGTATTTGAAAAATTTTGGACATCTAAAAATTACATGGAAGATTTATTTTTAAATTTATTTAGTTCACTTTTAAAAGTATTTCTAGGACAAGCTTTGGTTTCAACAAACCTTTTTTCGGTCTTTTGGAAGATGGAGGATACTTCTTGTCTAGCAGTATATATGCAGACTTAAATGGCTGTAAATGCCGACTAACGTGTTTTCACTCTGTTGTTTATGATTTAGTTAACCAACAGTTCGAGATGATAAAGATCTGATGGCAAAATCAAGGGTCTTCCATCTTAAGAGTGGTGCCTGTATTTTTATTCTGTGTTATTAAAAATAGTTTGTTACACAGACAGGAGATTTTTTTTTCTCTCAGATTTTCAAAAGAAATATTAAGTTTGTATCCAATAGCAGCTATGTGTGAAACATCTCATACTAACTGGCATATTACTATTTAATAAGCTCTTCAATTCACATACTAAATTCTTTATATTTCTGTTATAAATCCAAAAATACAGGTAGCCTCTCATGATTTAATTAATAGAATACAGAAAAATAAGTCACAACTTTCACTCAGTATAATGATTCATGCAAAAAGAAGAAAGTACCAAAGACCTGATTCTCATCACTACACAGATTTCTAAAACATTAACTTGTATTTTGAGTATTTCAGCAAGTATGGATTTTTGTGGGGTTGATTAGACTGCTTAGTGTTTCACCGTGTCAGGTATTGTGGATACTGCTGGTGAAATTAGACCGCGAAAGATTTATGTAGTCAACTTAAAGCTTCATTATTGTGTAATTGCCTTTGTGGTCAGCAGCAGAGCCGTGAGACTTGCTGACAACTGTGATTCCAGGAACGTACGTACACATCAGAACATTCTTCCCAATGTGCACCAAATAGCACTTGTAGGCTTTCCTGTTAATATACAAGAAACCCCATCATTTTCCCCTTGACACAGCTGTAATGCATAAATATGTAAATTAAAATAATAAACTAGAAGAAATGAATGAATTTGGAAATGGAAGGAAGGAAAAGCTGCATAACATTTGTATTGTGTGAAAAGGACTAAGAAATATCTACCATGCTTTGCAGAAGCCCTATTTTGTTTTCCCAGTTCTTGGAAAAATATGAATATTTTATACTGTGAGTATCTTTATAAATAATGTATAACTGTCTTATAAATTATTACTAATTCTTTTAGTGAAGAGCTAAGCATGAGTTACCCACATTTTTATAGTCCAACAAGTGAATAAAATGCCTCATTTACTACAAAACGAATTTACTACTCATGTTTTTAAGCATGGTTTTAAGAGTAACTGGGACATACCACTATGTTGTATACTATCCTAAGTCCAGCCCTGAGTTCAGGCAAATAAATAGAGGCTCTAGTTGACTAACCTGACAGAAATGTGTCTAATTTCAGTATCATAACACTTGGTGGTGGTATGCACATTTGAGTTGATTTCTGGCTGTCCACCTTTGCTCCTTAATCAGGTCATATATTTTGGTGTGAGTTGTCCTATGTTCATTTTTTTTTCCTACCTGGAAATTTTGACTGGAGAGTTTGGTAATTAGTTGGATTTGTTTGTGATGTTGTGGCCTGTTTATAATGTGCCTGTCCTGTGCAGGAGCTAGCAGGAGTTACTGCACAGCAGCTAGCACAGGAGTGGCGTACAGCTGGAAATGTGTGTCACACCTCATGCACAATATGCAGCTGGACGGCAAGATCTCCAGAGGCTGGATACAGTGGAGGAACATCAGGCTTAAGGTTACACATAAGACAGAAATCACTGTGGACAATCTCAGAGAGCCGAAACTGTCCCAGGGGTGGGGCAGAGTAAGCCTGCACAAACCTTCACAAGGTGCATGAGCCGTCAACCTAATAGCTCATGCACCTTTTCATAATTCAGCACACACTGCTCATCTGTTCAATGTAGAAACAGGACTCTCAGTCTTCCTAGAAAACCTGAACCTACCCTAGGCATGTACAGGGCTGTGTGAGGCATCACTGAACTGGAAGGGCTTGTCAGGTCTTCAGAAAAGCAGGTATATTTGCATAATCAAAGAGCCTCTATAGTTTTGCATGGGCCTACCCTCCAGGTCCACAGATTGCTAAATCTTCCTGGACCCAGATGTACTGCAGATGGTGGGATACATAAATTAGTAGGTTTCTCCACTGGTCATCATACCCCAGGTTTGCACGTGCCTATCTCAGATAATGAGACAATAGACTCTTAGCAGTAGAAAATTCCTTATGACAGGCTTTAGATTTGCTTCACACCACTACCTTGTGTACATCCTGCAAAAGGTCTGCTGCTTGTGGGCAAGAGCTAGCCTTCTAACTGCAAAATTCTCCTAGGATAATGACTTCTGTTAGTGATAAACTCAATGCTCTCTTACTGACTGACCAACCAACAAATCCAAAAATACAAATCAACAGAGATACACATGTTAGACTTCCCATAAGCGTTTGACAGTGCACAGTGCATGGAAAGGCTCGAAGATAGACCATTTTGCACAAATGCTCCATAGTGTGAAAAAACTTTAATTGTATCAAACAGATGACATGTTCCAAGGCTATTAATTCAACAGAGGAGATTATACTCCAGGGCTTTTTAATGCAAGGATTGCTAATTTGAAGTATTTAGTAGAAAATCTCATTTAATTTCAGTGGATGATTGATAATACTGTTGTGAAGTTCACTAACAACACTGATGCAGTTACAATAACTTTGACACCTTTAAACTACATTTTGATCAAATATAATCTTAGTTTTTAACCTCAATATATATGATGAATTATGATTTTGGAGGGGAAATTGACTAATAAGCCCTATTCATTCATAATTGAAACTGCAAAATAGCATTTCCTTACAATTTTTTTTGAGAGGCTTAAGGGTGTCTTGCAACTCATATTAGAACTTAGCAGTTCTGGTAAGTTAAAGAAAAATAAAGGAAAGTCCTTAGCTCAAGAAGTCAGTCTTAGAAGTCCAGTTTCTAGGCTATGGCTATGCTTCATGGGACAAGCAGAGTATGCAGCAGTATGATGTATTAACAATGGCTGAAAGAAAACCACATAAAACCTGTGGCTTCCAGAAACATTTCAGTCCAAGTGTTTACATAGTACTTGAATATCCTAGGGCAAGCTACCTACACAGAATGGATAAACAATTAAACATGACCTGGAATTTTAATAAGTAGAAGTCCTGGTGTAAGCCTATAAGACTAATAAAAATAATTGTAAATTTCCCAACTGATATTTGTCTTACAGTAATACAGAGTCAACAAATATTGCTCTTTGGCTGTCAATACAATATGTCTAACCACAGGGTAAGTGATGCTTAAATAGATTTAGAATGATGTTGGACTTAAAACAGTTGTTAAAAAATTTGACCACACAAATGTGTCTGCTTCACCTGTGGACATCTATGTGGTACCCCCTATGGTTCCAGCTAGCTCAGAAAGGCAAAGTGATAACAGAGAACATCCTAAAATAATTCAGATCCTTCATACTAGGTTACACTGAAATAATATTACAGCTCGGGTCTTTTTCCAGGCAGTTGTTTTCAGCCTTTTTGGAAACACCTCCTGACGTGTATGACACATTTTTGGCTAAAATACCAATAGCAAAAGGCAAAGAGATAAGATCACCTGCACATACAATGTATCTGTATGCTCCAGCTCTCTATATCACAGCTGCAATATGTTTACCACTAGAACAATTACATTATTAACTACTAAGTAAACTTAAGGGAATGGATCTTGCCTTCGCAGGATAATGGAAAAGAATGCTGGCTTTTATTACCCAGAGGTAAAGGAACATCCCCCAAATGTCCCTCTAGTTCAAACCTAATTTCACACAGCTGCACTTTTTACAGTCAGATTTCCCCTTTCCTCATCCCTTGTCTCGAGCATCTTCACTAGAGCAGAACCTCCTATTCCAGGTATGGCAAAGATAAGATGGGTTTTTCTTTTAATCCTTCAAGAACTGTTCAGTAACAAAAGGAGAGAAACTTACAGATTAAAAACCAAACCTAAACAACCCCCAAACCAACCAACCAAACAAGCAAACACAAAAATAAAAAAAGAGAAGAAAGGTCAGACTTTTTCTACTATTTTCTGAACACCTTTGATAGTTTTATTTCAGAAATTAAGGGGAACTTCCATTTGTTTGGAGACTCATTCCCAGCCCTGCATCTGGAGAAATCAAACTGATCTGATAAGTCAATACAAAAAAGTCTAAGAATATTTGCTGTGTTCCTGAAATTCACAAAACTATAGGACTATGGGTGATGGAATGACACACAATCACTACTAATAAGGGAAACCTTGCAACAATTTGACTTATTTTTTCTTTTCAATTTATTTTTTGACTTTTCTACTACAGGCTTGTTGAATATCATTTGTTATAATTTCCTTTTTATTTTCCCAAACACAATTTAAAATCACTACTATGAATTTTGTTCACCTTTTTTTTTCCTTTGTAATTTTCATTCCTTCTTGTCTCCCTTGTTATGCTCACTTCCATTTTGCATTCTTATCTTTATAACTTCCCTTTTGGTAGCCCAATCATACTTTCACTTCCTCTCTGTCTCCTTCTGCTTAATCCATAATCTTCCTTTATCTCCTCTATTTTTAATTCTCCTCTTTCCTAGGAGTATGAGCATATTACCTTTGCCCCAGTCTGTTCTGCTTTCTCTTCTGTTCCACCTTGATACTTTCATTCTCATTTTTATTTGTTTAGTACTCTTTCCACACCTCTCTAAATCTACCCGCTGAGGTATCTGCCATCCTGCCAGACCTGACACTGACAGACAAATCCATGGACCCAACACCTGGAACCATATCTTCATTTAATAGTGGACTGACCCTAAAAACTTCTCAAGTGAAAATCCAGCATGGTAACAAGAAAAAATTGCGGTGTCTTTTTTTATCTTCTTTGATTTTTTTTTTAATTTTGTCTTTGCAGAAGGATAAAGAGAGTCCTCGGAAGAAACATGACATGGGAAGAGCCTATGTAAGACTAAACCACAGATTTATGAGCCTCATAGGCATCCAAATAACCACTCGGTTACCTTCAATACAATGGCAAGACACACACACACACACAAGAACCTTTGTGGATTTTGGTCAAAACTTACCCTATCTGTCCTTGCAGCCAACTGCTTATTAGGGCAGTACCAGAGGACCTAACTGGTTTCTCTCCTCTTGGAGCTCATCACCCGTAGGCAATGGCCTAAGACACACAGCAGCAATTACAGTTTCAGAAATTCTCACATTCTGTCTGATCTTCCCTGGTGCCTTCCCTGGCTGCCTTTGGATGTGAGCACTACCACATACTGTATGCAGAACTTTAGGAAGCTATCACATTGTAACACAACCAAATTCTACACTACCTCATATTACATATTGAGGTGGTTTTCCTTGACATATTTTCCTTATTATTCAACATATTTGACTCTGTGTAATGTCATAAAATTATCCCTTATTTTCACCTCTTTTAGAAAACTATAACAAGTGAGATACAAAACAGCAGAAATTCAGCTGAAACGGATTAATCCAAAATAATGTTTCTTTGTTTTGCAACTTTAGAAATTCAATAAATCTAAAATATCCAAAAATTAGGGAGATGAAATGACCTGTACTATTTTTCTTCTATAGGTATCATATGAAAACACCTGTTTTAAACAAACTCATCTGTTTAAAGTCAAGTTTGTGAAAGGAATTTATAGATCCTCTTGCACGGATCGATTGTGTGCTTCAAGAATCATTTTTAACCTCGTGCTTTCTCAGCGCTTTCTGAAGTATGTTTGTCTCCAGTGCTGGAGCAACAAACATCATGATGCTTTTCAAGAAAAAACCCCAAGTTTCCAACCTCTAGCAAAATCTGAAATGAGTCAAAAGTTCAAACAGTTGGGGGTTTTACTGAAATTTCAAGAGAGTCAGATTTTCAATCTTGCGGCAGACTTCCTCTCCTAGAAAGCAGTCTGTACCTAGATCTTCCCAGCTATGTAGTTATGAAAATACATCTAGGACTGCACAGAACATGAAGGAAAAATCTGAATCAAATGACAATTCTAATGCATTTGATGATGATGTAATGGTCAGACAAGGTGCCAGTGATGACAGTTGAACGTCCCTTTGCCTTCCCAGCCCCCTTCATATATTCTCAGGCATAGGATGACAAAGGGAAGTCCACGGGTCACATGAACAGATATTGTTGACACATTATACTGTCTAAACTGCCTTCTATACCTAATCAAATTACCCAACTCTATCCATCAATTCCTTATTCAGAGGTAGGTTTTTCTCACAGGCCTACCAAAACTCAACTATATTAACCAGCCCTATAAAGAAGACAGAGTAAATACAAGGTCACAGGTTCCAATGCCGATGGTCTGCCTGTTTTTCAAACAGCATATGGTGGAGGTAGAGCAAACCTTCAGCACCAAATAGAACGTTTAAAATTAGAATAACTGCAGCACGATAATCAACAGTAAAATTCTGCTTTAAGTCCTCTCTGGTCTGGGAGACAATTCTTCCAGAAATGTACTTCTCAAAAGAAGAGTATTAGTTTCACAAGGTGGATCTACACAGCCTAAGGATTTGGTGTGGTCATCTTTCTCAGAAATATCAACATGCATCAGTGTGTAGGAACGAACCTAGAAGTGTAAAGTGGTTCTTGTAAGCTTCAAAAAGGCTAAAGAGTAAGGCTTAAAAGATTTATAACAGGTTGAAAAGTTTATAAAAGATACAAAATAAAGCAAACTACTTCAACCTTGCTGACTTTTTTGAAGGGGTCTATTTCCAATTAAACACACACTGCCTTTACATCCTCTGGCTCAGCATTCTGATTTCAAATATGTTTTTGGTTACATATCTGTATTTTTACATTATTTCTGGCTCTCCCGGAAATGGAATTGTTAAAAATCCAAGAAAAGGATTTTTTTTCTTTGCCTTTTTTTTTTTTCTCCACTTAACTGTTTCTGAAGAAGAAGGTGGTAGTTAATTTTATGAAGAGGAAGGAGTTTTCAATAGCAGAATAAAGTCTTCCCTCCTTATCAGCGCAGGATGGACTCCTGCTGGCTAAGTGACATTATATATTCTTGTTATTCCTCATGTTAGTGAAGTCCTTTTGCCTCATTTCATCCTCTTCACCTGTCTCTTTCCTTCTCTGAGGCTGTGCCTAATAGTATAAAATGTCAGAAATCTAACAAGGGATCATCTTTTAAATCATTAGAGGAATCATTAGATCTTTTTACATCTTAATCTATGATGGTAGCTGTTAACTCCAATTTGAACATCAATGCCTCACTGACTGGGCTCCATCTATTTCCAAAGCAAATTTTAAGAATGTAAAACCCCTTTCAGATAGTTACAGAGAACAGAATATTCTGGCAGTCTGCTGAACAAGATTTTAATATTTTTATGTATGAAGCCTTCAATATAAGTAAAATGTCTGGATTTAAAAATAAACTGTCATTAACATGTGGTCAGTATGCTTTCAAGGCCAAATACCATACAAAGCTTATTTGTTCTGCTCTCTGAACCACTACATTTCCATTTTCTGACACATTCATTCTTAACACATGCTGAAGACAAGTTTATTACTGACACATATGTGGTGTAAGACATGAAATGTACATGAAAGACAGAAAATGACTGTATGTTTCACCAAATGGTTATGCCTACACAAGAACATGCTGTGAGTGCATGCTATGCTGTGCTATGGTGTGTCATGCTATGCTATGTGTCACACCCAGATTCTGATTCTGCTGACAAAATTACGCATGTTCTTTTAAAGAAAAGCATACAACATTCTTAATTCACCTTTCATTCAAATTAAAAGTTTTCATACATGCAAGGTGCAGCGACTGTTATATATAATTTGTGTTCTTGTTCCTCTGCTCCACTAAGAGCATTCATATGAAGGAAAGTAAGCATTTGGATGGAAGTGCTTGGCAACCATGCTGTAAGTTCTTTAAGGACTTGAGAATATTTCAGTCAGCAATAACAAATCAGTTAATAGCAACAACTATATCATGTGAAAGGAAGGCCTTAGTGCAAGCAGAAGCAATGAACGGCGTATTATAAAAATGCAAACATGAGTGCAGAGCCAAAAGGGAGAAGCTTTAGGTAAGATTTCTGAAGATTCTGCAAGTGCTGGTAGGGGGCCTTTTTATGTAATATGAAGTAATTCCGGATGACACTTGTTACTGAGAAAGCATTTTTCTGTCTAGTCACAAAACGAGTGAAACCCATGGCATGTCAACCTGTTGGAGTGACTTTGTCTGAAAATGATTAACAGTTCTCAGACCAAATGTATTAGCTGAGTTGCTACATTGGCCATTACTTTAATCTAACCATCTGTGGAGTAGCAGGAATGAATATTTTATGACTTCCAATGCACATTTTGTAGACTTTCTTTTATATTTCTGGTTCAAGGTACGACCAATGTGTTTATTGCATTACTCAGCAATGCTCTGCAGAAATGGTAATG
This sequence comes from Hylia prasina, assembly GCA_013397195.1. Taxonomy (NCBI): domain Eukaryota; kingdom Metazoa; phylum Chordata; class Aves; order Passeriformes; family Sylviidae; genus Hylia; species Hylia prasina. The sequence continues at coordinate 44,523 of VYXD01006401.1, forward strand.
ATGTACATTTTAGCAAATGATCAGGCCATTCTACAGCAGTTTGGAAAAATAGTTTACTAGTGTCCAGGAATTTTATAATTGGAGATTTTGCATAGGTAATCTCTAGTAATTAGATGCTTAATTTATTTCCTTTCTCTGTTTATAGACTACATCATCTGTTTGGTGACACATTAAGTTCTTGTTCTGCACTAGTATTTTCACAGGAAGGGGAAAAAATAGACTAGCTTCACTTTTACATCTTGAGTGATCATAAGATAGCCGTTGATTTTGAAACTGGTGAAATACTGGTGAAAATTGTTCTGCCTTTTTTTTTTTTCCCCCCCTCCAAACAACTTATTTGCAAACATTTCTTCACAACATTTGACCCACTGGAAAGAAGGTCTAAGTATGCAATATTTTGGAAAAAGCAGTTGTAAAGGGTACAAAAAATTTACAATGTACTGAAGACTTCCCAGGCATCAGGGAAAGGAGAAAAAGAGAAGAAAGTCCATCTATTCCTTCTGAATAAAATTTAGCATTGAAACATAACAATTCACAATGACTTAAACGAAGGAATACTGTAGATGAGATGAGACTGAGGGATGCACAAGAACTTTTGAAAATGAATAATTAAATGCTACTACAATATCATGGCTGACTAGCTCCTGAGGATGGATGCCTAATGACTTTTAGTTATTGTTATAAAGATAATCAAATAGACTACATTATTTTAAACTGATTTTAGGTCTCAAAGACAGGAAGGACTTCTATGATATTTAGGAAATTCAACTCCAAATTTGAAAAATCTCACATAAATTGCAATTTTTCTTGTTCATTTTTTAAAAAATGAATTCCAAGGCTGGAATTCAATGGCTGTTCAGACTAAAACTTACATATTTTTTTCTAATCAGATAACCCTATCCTCAAGTTATGGACTCAGGGTTTCAGTGGGTGCCCACATGAATGAGAGGCACCAGAATGTTCTTTGTGCACATGAAGCTACATCAGAGCAGTGTGTCACGTGTGGATTTTTGCCCAATGCTCACTCTGTTCATCACTAGTGGGGCTGTAGTTGAAGCACTGGATTCAGGTTTGGGCAGTCCATGAAGGTTGAGGAGGAACTGGCAAGCATCCAGAGGAAAGATGCTAAGGTCTGTAGTGGCCTGGAGCATATGCCTAAAGGAGGAGAGTTTAAGACAGCAGTACTTGTTTAACCTTTTGAAAAGGAGTCTAAGGAGTTATCCTATACCTGTCCTACAACCATCTGCAGGGATGTTAAAAAGATATCAGAGACATTTCTTTCTTGATAGGGTGAGGTCCTCTGAAGGGAAAATATCCAGTAACAGCAGCTTGTGGGCTTCAGATAACACACTGGTGATAGGGTTGGAGAAAGTTCCTAAACCTTTTGCTGGAGTCCTTATAGATGGTTGGATATTAATCATTGGAGGTTATTGGCTAAATGAAGCTACAAACAAACTTACTTAGCATTGAAAATACTCCGCTTTGAGAAGAGACTGAGACTGGGGAGACCTTCAGAGGTCTGTTCCAGTTTATGTGCAATCTGTCATTCTACAGACAGCTGTAGCTCTGTCTTGTGTTCAAGGCACTGAGACAGAGCTTAGTCTCTTGAGCATCAGAAGCAGTGAATCAGAAATCAGTAAACTGACAGTGGTGGATTACATCAGACTGACATGCCATAGATCCCTTCCTGCCATGGAAGAGTGTAATCAGAGCATCAGAGATGGAAACACAACTAGCCTCCAAGTACTGTATTTCCCTTTTGAGCTGGAGCATTTTATTATGCTAAAACTCTCTATACTCTTATCCTGAGAATCTTCTGTTCATTAAAGCAATATTTTTGGAATAGGATGGACTTCATATTTCAATGTAAAAACTTTTACGTGAACTATTAAATTAACCATGTAATGCTATACAAATAAACTCTATGGCAGAGATAACTACAAAGATATCTTTCCTTCCAGTGTATATCTTCAAAGGAACTCTGTGCCTTGAAAATTCTGCCAAAAGTCCAGGACCCAAAAATTTGTGTGAATTGGAAACCAGAAACATTTCTTATCAGATCACTTCGAATATTTCCTTTTGATCTTGAAACACTTTCAGAAAAGTTCTTCTTATTTTCAATATTTCATGCTAAAAAGTGATGCACTTTGAAACTCCAGGACTTTGAGACAACTTGAGGCTCACTTCAAGAGATGGTTGCCAGGCTGTGTTAAAATAGTATTCCTTTGTGAAAATAAGAAAAACCTGTGCTGTGCATTAAGGCATCAAATTGACCTCTAGGCAATTGCGCAACTGAGTGACTCTGTGCTGAACCTGCAGGGTCAGGGGCACAAATGTCACCCTCTGCTTGTCTGAAAAGCATCTTTTAGTTCTTGAGTATTTGCTGAGGACAAAATGAGAGCAATACAAGCGGTAAAACCTAAAAAGGTAGTTGAAAACAGAATACCCAACTAAATATTTTCCCTAGTGTTCATAAGGGACACAATTGGAGATTCTTCTTCTTCCTATTATTATTCCTGTTCTTATTCTTATTTTATAGTACACTTATTCAGGAAATTAGATACTTCTGATTGACTGAGAACAATGCCATACTAGGAACAAAAACAGCTGAGACGTTCGGAATTATCTGACATTTAATTACCTAATTTATTCTTAGATTTTATAAAAGAGACTGCCACTGTCCTAGTCTAATTGAAGGGAATGCCATTTTCTGTGTCTTTAATATGTGAGAACAAGTTTAAAGCTTTCCTTTGTGAATAGTATGTGACCCCAAATATCCAGAAGAGCAATCACTGCACTGGAGAAAGACATAGCTAAAGCAAAGGAAAATAAATAAGAAATGACAAGCCTAGCATGTAAAACTCAGGTAGGCTTAAAAATAAAATCTACTTTCAGCACTATTGTTGAGGGGCAGGCTGTGAAATAAAAAGTTACCAATTGTTTACGAGTTCCTAAATCTGTTCTGTTTTCTAGAGCAGACTTTTTTTTAGTGATTAACTAGAAACTGCACATTCTCCTGACTCTCCCACAAAGAAAATTGTGATGTTGTCAGTGTTGTCCCCCACTCCACATGCTTGCAACTAGAATATGATCAGTAAAGTCATACATGCATGACTGCACAGATTCCCATTTGGATAAAAATCACTTGGCAGCAATGCTCTGTCATGCACAGGATGGAGGGTCTACATTGCTCTGCTATAAATAAGAGTAAAGAAAAGCATAAGAAATTGGCCATCTGTTTGGCTGACCCAACAAGACAGGTGGTCTTTCTCATCCATATGGTCAACTTCCTAATAACTAGAGGGTGGGCAGGACTTTGTCAACCTCTTTTAAAGCAAGGAAAAACAAAACATTGCAGAAACATTCTGGATGTCACTGAAACTATTGGCAGCCTTCTTGTTGAACAATTTTTTCACATTTCTACTTTGAGGAAGTAGAAATGTTGTGAAATCCAACTATCTTGTGTTTATAAGAGAGAGGGAGGGAGTGGTTAAATGGTGGAGAGTCTCTCTCACAGAGGAAAGTGCAAAGGAGGATGCTTATTTCTGTGTGTATGGCATACTGCAGAAAGAAACCAGAGAAGAGAAAAATCTTCATTTTTTGTAGGTGTTTGAAGAAGTCAGGCAAGTGTTTGACTTGAACCACCAAAGACTATAGTTTCATCCATCAGTCACTTTTTAAAAGATAAGCCTCTTGGCCAAACCTGAATTAAGTTTAATCTCTCTAAAGAGATTCATTTTCAAGATAAGATTTTGCTACCAAAATGTTGTGCTGTAAACTGCAAAAGCTCACGCTTTTCTTTTAAATGCCTTCAAAATAGTATCTACTTATGCCACAATTTTATGTATTTTTATGACATGCCATTTTCAAATGTACCTTTTGTTACTGGTCAAGACGGAATGAGATTATACTATCTTCATCTGCTAAGGAAGCTGCTAGACATGCACCCACTGCCAATGATGCACACATTTTGTGCATATCTACATAGTGTTCCCTGAGAAAAAGCAATATAACTGTGATATCCTAAAAAGAATAAGCCTGTAGTAACTGGAGTTCATGCAGTAGTGTCGAAGGCTGTAAGTGGCACATCATTTTAAATTAAGCACAGATTATATTCGTCATACAGAAAACTTTATCAAGCATGAATAACATTCTAGGTTATGCTCACCCAATTGGGCCTGCCTGTAATTCCTTGTCATCTGATGTCTGAGAGCTAAATGCTTTTCTTAGTATCATTCCAGTTTCACACGTCTATGTCCCAAAAAGTTTCACCATTCCTCAAAATTGCATGTTTAAAGAGAGTTATTAGCAGAAAGGCTGCATATGATCACTTTTGAAAAACTAGATCTGTTTTCATAGCTAAAGGTACAACACTAATGTTTGTTTGGGAGACCAAAAACAGAATTGAGATTAAGTCTACATCTCTAAGTATGTGTACACTAGGTCAAGCATCAAGCATGGGTACAGTACAGAAATAATACTAGTATTGAGACATCATATTTTATTTTATCCATGCAGAAGCATTTACTTAGGTGACTATTTCTTCTTTTAGGTAGGAAAGTGGTACACAAAAAGAAAAAATATCACTTTGAGAGAAAAACTTGGGCTTCAGTCTGGTCATGGTGCGGTATCATCAGGGTTGCAAAAGATGAAGTGGAAGGAACACCTAACCTCTTAACTCAACTTTGGGCTTTGGCTAATGACAGCTGCCCAGGAGAAAGTAATAAACACAGTGCAAAGGTGTAGTAGCACTTCTATGGAACACTGCCACTGCCTGCAAATATCAGTGTCTCTTCCACCTGCAAAACATTTACAATAAAAAACTCTCCCTTATGTTTTGTCACCCTTTTCTTTATTAGTTTCACCTTATTCCTTACTGAATGAAGGAGAACTTAACTGTACACAGTTATAAGGAAGAGAGGCTACCATAGACCTGAGTGGAATCTGAACCTTAGCTGTATCAGCAGAAACATATCCAGGCGTTTGTGCTGTGCCTTTACCCACTGCACTCTATAACAAAATTTTATTATCTTCATCATTTTTTGCCTTCCTTAGCTCATGGTCACCATAGACAGTAAAACTGCTCCCCCAGATATGCAGAATTATTGCTTCTTTATCCTGAGTGGTTTTTGCATTTATAAAGCAACACAAGCAATATGTTACTCACTTGTATTTATCTTCTGAAGTGAAATGTGCTTTTCCAGGTGTCTACGAAGCTTTACCTCTGCTCCATATTTACCAGTAGTACCATTGTCAGCCAAAATAAAATGAGAGTGCATGCTGTTCAGCACTGTCAGCTTGCTCATGGGATTGGACATCGTCTGGTATGGTCGGACCACCTGCATTTTAGAGACAGAGCCAAAAGAAGGTACATTAAACAGAAAAGAACCTCTGAATTAAATCAGTTACAAGATACGGGCTGACAAGATGAAACAAGAGAAAAACCAAAATTAAGGTACTGCACTTGAATATTACTGTCTTTTATGTGTAAAGTAGAAAATGACCTTAACACTGCTCTTTCAGATGCAGACATGCCTTAAAGGGTTTTCCATGGTAATCTGTTTCAACAGTATCAATGTCCACTGCTTCCTTCAATATCCAGTGCTCCAAAGGTCTGGGTGACTATACACACGCACTGTATACCCTATCTGCTGCTGACTGTCTAGAGCATTGCTATTAAATCTCACCTTGCCCTGACCAAATTCTTTGATTCTTCCTTCACAGACCCCACCCAGCATCATGCCTCCAGTGTTGGCTCATACAGAACCACCAGTACTGGAGACACAAAAATACAGGTGAGTTCCACTCTTGGAGAAGTGAACACATGATACTACACCACATTTTCAATTTTCTTGGAGAAAACTACTGGCCCACTTTTAGCATCAGTAAAAAGGCAGTTGTTTGTGTTCACAACAGCTTTAGAAAGTTTCTGTTCAATGGGTAGTTGCCTCACTTCCTTTGATTTGATTTCGTCAGGAGAAACTGTGCAGCAGACTGAGTAAATTGCTGCAGAATTACCCCCTTCATATCCACCAGACAGACTAAATAATCGCATGGAGCCACGTTTGGCTGTCAGCTGCTTCAGTGAGTGCTATTGACATATGGAAGACTATACTAAAGAATACCAAGCAAAAGAATTGGTGTTGTGTCAAGGCATCCTGACTGATACTTCAAAGGATTTTTAGCAATACTACTCCCTGCTTTTCTTATGTATGTCTTGTCTTTTTGGAGAGACAAAACTGAAAATTTGTAAAATGAAGTCCTAGAAATGCTGTAATGACTTGTTAGAAAACCCAGCTGGGCTATCCTTCATTTGCAAGGAATATTCTTCAGACTTCTGACATGGTTACTTTTTCAGGTCTTGTGCTTTTAATCCAGAAATATGTACACTCAAAATTTGACATAAATGCTTGCAGACAGAAATATAATAAGTTATTGATTTATTCATAAGCTTTTCTCCCTCTGTAATTCTAAAGAGATCTCTAACTGAGATACAATTCTTTAAAAATAATATGCGTTAGCAATTCTTTAGCCAGAGATCTCTCTATGTACATTATTTTCCTTGTGAATGTCTGCCTAACTTTGATCAATGCTAAGCCAGCATGGAGAAATACACAAACTTCTTTTGCTGTTATAAATTGTCATGCAAAGCGTACTCTGTAAGCTCTTCATCCTGCAAAAGGGAGGGAATAGGTCTGAGAAGACTTGGAGGGCAGCTGGCCAACCGCAGGACAGTACACTACACTCTGTGAGAACAGGTGACAGCTCTGGCTCATGTTTTTTTAATGCTGTTTCTTTTGGTGCCTCATTCACAACAATTCATTCTACAGCTGCATATGACTTAACAAATATCAGTACACTGATGGAATGTGTTTAATAGACAGTAACTACAGATACATAAAGCATGTACCCCGTGTCACTGTCAGAAAGAAAAGGCAAGTTCTTTCTCACATCCCTGAGAATCAAATAAAATCAAACTAAAATAATGCAGATCTTTTAAACTGATACCCACCCCATCTCTCAATAAATGGACACCAGCAAGGCCTTGCAGCAGAGGAATCCCTTGAGTTACCCATTCATTGTATGAGTACAGGCCACCGTGCAGACAATTCTACTGACAGTTTGCAGTTTGTTCCTGAGACCCATAGCTCAAAACCTTCTAACTCTGACAGCTTGATCTGCAGTTCTAGTGAGTTGCAGTACTGAAGCTTTTATATATTAACTCAGTAATGGTGCTGCAGGACAGATTAGAAGGCTATTTAGCTACAAGGTGAGTTACATTATTAATAAATTTTATGGATGTGAAAATGAGACTACAACTATTTTAAATTGAAGTGTTCACAGCATGCACAGTTCAACATCTAAATTATTTTTCTTTAACAAAAAAAGTCTCAAACCACACTATTAGACTCTTCCCGAGAAAAGGATAAACAAATCTTCAGGAAGAAGAACATCCTAGGCTTTGAGGCTACTTCCTTGAGGTTACTTGCTCTTCCACAACACTCAGCAGATTTTTGATTTCTGACTCTTGCTATTTCCATTCCTGTGTCCTTTTCAACCCCTTGCATTTTACAGGCAAGCTAAATAGCTGGAAAAAACTTTGAGTTTAAGCTGTCTTCTCATTCTCTTTTTACAGCCATAGGATCATATGATGCTTTGGGCTGGAAGTGACCTTAAAGATGACCCAGTTGACCTTAAAGACACCCCCACCATGGGCAGGGATGAGACCAGATTGCTCAAAGTCCCATCTAAACTTGCACTGAGAATAGTAGGGAATAACGTCCCTTAACATCCTCCTCTGCGGAGCTGAAAGGAGTATTTTCTGCTCAAGACAGTCCCTCCAAATACAGTTTAATGAATGCAACAGCAGACGTGCTGTGAAGCAGTACCCACGCTGCATGGGCTGAAGGAATTCTGTCAATAGATGAGTGGCTGGACTGACCTCAGCCCTTGCCTTTGCACCCTAAGGTGGCAGCAAGCTTGAATAAAAAGCATTGTTTCTCTCCTCAGATTCCCTGCAGGCACATGACACTCAGCATAGAGACACTTGCAAATTCTCTCAGGGTAACTCACCATGACAACGAGCCTGCAAGTGCCATGTGAACCAGTGCATGAATCTGAGCAGTCTATGTGGAGGCAAAGAATTTGAGACCAACAGTGAGGTCAAATTAGTGATGGAAAAAGAAGAAGATGCATGCTTTGCTTCTCAAGGAGTAGCAGCTGTTGTTCAAATCAAGCCACTTCTGCAGCTCTGTTGCTCTGGAGCATACCAGGGAACAGAGTGGTTCCTGATTTAATTAAGAGGTTCCTGGAAGTATTGTGGTCCAAATTCTCCACATATGCTACAAATATGCCAGTCCTTATCTTTGCCCCTGGTCTCCTACTGAGGTGACTTGGAATTAAACCCAAATGAGGATGGAACAGACCCTGAAAGTAAAGACATGCATGCTACAGTGACTTACAAAGTGTACTGTTTTGGAAGGGAGAATGGCTCTGCGTGTAGGAAGAAACTTGCTTATAATCACAGTTTTCTAGAAGACTAAACAAGCCACTTTACTTTCCCAGTTCTATCAGAAAACATGGGGAAATCAGGCAATTAACTCTCTTGTGTCCTTTGTCTTTAAATTAGAAACTGAGAGTGTTAAGAGTTGCACTATTTTCTGCTATATTGCTTTTATAGTACTGGAGTAACAAATATCAAACAGCAATAATATTTCCTTTAACTTGGTCAGTTTTCTTTATGGCTCTGAGGAAGTCCCCCAGGATTCCTAAAGGGTGACTGATTTGGAAGGGCTGGTAAATATAATTAAACCCCTCAGCTATGGCTTCTGGATCCATAATGCCAGGCATGGGCTGAGACATAGCAGAAGAGCACCTCTGCTGAGCACAGCTCACTTGCCATGAGGCACAGGGAGGCCACATGCACTGGGACATGTGCAATGACCACAGCTCCCCCTCTGCACCCTCTGTCCCTCCAAACCCCATGACTGTAACAGTCTTCTGCCTCTATCTGATGCTGGAAGGGTATGTTTTTATAACTCTTCATTTCTGATCATAATTTAACTAGACACAGCGCATATAGGCATAAATCCACATTGATGCCAGAGTTCACTGAGTCTTTTACTACTGGTTGACTTTTTCCACCCTCCTCCCTTGTATAATCCTTTGTGGCCTTTGTTTCTTGCTTAATGATGATTCATTTTACATGCTTATGGTACTATTTACATTTCCCCTTCCCGGTTCATTTCACAGCATTCACCTCTAATGAGCCAGTCAATATAGCACACTTTGATTTTTAAAAAGCTTCCAAAACAGCTTCCTCACCAAATGCTTCTAAAGAAACTGCATGCATTGAATAAGAGAGAAAGTCCTTTGAGGCATAAGTAACTGAGGAAAGTCAGGGGGAAGGGTGGGAAAACAGTGAGAAGGAAAAGCTAATTTTTGTGAAGACTCTTACTAAGAAGACTTAGTGACATAAATGGCTACCTCAAGCTGTGTTACATTCCGTTCAACATAGGTGTAAGGGATTTGTGATTAATTAAAGGGTAAAAAGCTTACAAATATTTTAGTGGTCTAAAGTCTTCATAAAGCAGTTTGATGAGGCAATAAAGTGAAAGATGAAATTTGATATCAATAAGCATAAAGCAGCATCATTTACGTGTGCATTAGAGACGGATAAAACCAGAAGTGATATCAATTATTTTATAAAACTATTAAGGGCCAGTAGGTTGAGAGGATAAATTTTATTTTGTCTATCAAAGGCATATTTTGAAATATTTTTTTCTTTATTGATGTCCCTGTAATTGCATCAGTAACCCTACTGATATAATTGTGTCTGCATTAATAGAAGACCCAAATTAGTTGTAACTTTTTATTAAACTTTTTTCATTTTCTATCTGATAATCAGAGTAAGTATTAATTCTTTTATGATTTAATCAGAAAGTTTTGGGTTTTTTTTAAAAGTTGTTTATTTTTAAAATAAAATTACAGTACATCTTCTGGGTATCCTGTTAAATTGGAAGAATATTTAGAGGAAAGCTTTAATTAAAGAAATCAGAAGTCAGGGGAGCTGCTCCACTTGGCTGGAACACCTGGGCAATCAAGTTCTTTTTTTATCTCTTTCTGCACAAGAAGGCTCCAGATCCCCTTAAACAGGCAGTGACTACTGAGAACTGAGATAGCTTTGCAATGGGAAGAAAAAAGTAATAAAGGAATAGCAATGTTCCAAATTCACGGCTAATTTTATGTTTTCCTTAACTTCTTCCTGCTATGTTTCCAAAACCCCATACCTAATCACTAAAGACTATTTATTTGAAAATGATGTGTAAATTACACTTCTTTAAGAAGATACAACACAATCTTGTGCTTAGCTTTTTCTGCTTCTGCACTGCACCTCAGAAGAGTTCATCTGTGACTCAGAATTACTGTGGCAAAGTCCGATCCTGCTTCTTTGTGTGGTACTAGAGTAAAAATCTTCATCCTAAATCAGTTCCCCCTAACAGTTATACTTTCACAGTGAATTGCAATAAACTCCAGTTGGACAATTTTCTTTATAATTTTCTTTATAATTTTAACTCTTCTGACTTAAGAGATACTTGAATCTTCTTCCCCTTCCCAGCTTGGTCATGGACACAGAATATAGAGAAGAGTAAGTTAGACTAATGAAGATGAGAAAGAAGTTCTTAATGCAGATTGAAAACTGTCTCTTCCCCTCATAGTCGCTGGTTCTCAGACAGATTTCTTAGGAATGAAACAGAAGTGAGATAAAAAACAGCTTCAGAAAAGCTTCAGGTAACAAATAACCAGAGCAGACAAACTACAAAATTTAGGAGTTAATCTTACTGTATTAGAGTTTTAAAAGAGAAGAGTGGTGTGACAGAAAAGGAGAAACACCCACCCTGTCCTTTAGAAAGTGGCTGAAAATGAGTTATTTGAGGTTGCTGTTATCTACAATACTCAATAACACCTTTCAAAATTGCATCTAAAAAAATGTATGGGAGGAAATATATCCTATGGAGGATAGCCTGCAATTTTGAATTTAACCAATGCATTATAGTATTGTTTAAAAATAAACCAGATTTCAAGTTTTGCAATCTGTGTTTTCTTAAACACTCTTCTGGGTTCATGGAGTTCTAAGGATGAAGCTGTGATATGATAGCTTTGATATTTTCAAGAATAGCTTCTAATGAATTGCCCTTAAAATTTATTTTTAAAGAACATAGAGTGCAGGAATTTTTATTGCTGTCGTGTCTAAACCCGCCATCAACCCTAACGGAAACCTTGTGTATATATTGACTTTTTGCTGCAGACAATAATTCTAAGAGGAATTGCTAAGTGAGGGATGGAGAGGACAGGAAAAATAACTGGCAGATTTATAGATACTGGAGGTCATCTATGGCTACATAGGTCTTACATCTTTGCCAATCAGATCCTCTTGATTTTCCACAATCCCCCAGGGAGCGATACCGATGGTGCAGATCTTCCCCCGAGATTTTGAGGCATGATCTTTCAGGGCATCTCCAACATGCCGAATGACCCCTGGCAAGGAAACAGCATAAAACAGAAATCCATAATTATGTCTTTTTTGTTCAATATCATATGGATTTAGCATAGACTTGTTTTTTTAGGGAATACTTGTGCCTATCCTTACAAGTAAGTCAAGCTATGAATACATTTCTATTTTTTATTATTAATTTCTGTGAATCCATTTTATTGAATCCAAAAATTACCAAATGAAGTAATGAGAAAAAAATACACAGGTTTAGAAAGAAGAGTAGAAATGCTGACAGTTGACTGCAGTTTACTTATCTGCACTTGTGCTCACATGTGCATGCAAGCATGTGTGTATTTCCAAGCACAGAAAGAAGCATAGAATTAATTGTGCTCCCCGCCCCCCATCTCCCAACTCTCTCAGAAGTGCAGCTTGTACACAAATGCTCCAATCAAGGATTGTGAAAACATCATTATGCTACTCTGTGATGAAGCTATTTTTCCAAACAAACTCAGTCACCTGAGATAGCTTCCAGCAGAGTATTAGAACCCACCCTGGGAATCAGTGAGAAAACAGAAATCAGTACAGAGACAATGGCTGCTCTCCAGCACTCTTCCAAGTGCTGCTTGCTTGCTCTAGAACAGCTTTGCCAGTGTTCCAGTGGTACCTCAGTGCAAAGGGCAGGTGTCATTCCTCCTTCCTTTTAATAAAATAATCTTTTAAAATCTGTCTTTTAACAACTATTTTTAGGATATGGCTGCACTGAAGCAAACCTGTGGGTTTGCTGCAGATGTTATCTGATTCTCAGCTGCAGAGATTCCATAATGTTCAAATTTCACGATTTCAACATGACTGGATAAAAATTACAGTCACACAATTGTTAGGATTTTGGTTGCAGTTTTATGAACTGTAAATGACCCAGGGTAAGAAAACTCTTCACAACCTAACAGATACTCTATGTCCTCGACTCTAGTCTCCCTGCGGTGGAAAGTTAAAAGAAATTCCAACCCTGTACCTGCCATCAGCTATGAATTAAGCTATGATCCAACAGCCTAAAGGATTTAAACCAGAAAATCTGTCCAGACTGCAAATATTTCTGCTGTTTAGAATAATCAACTTTCAGCATGACATGAATATTCAGAACAGTCATGTTTATAGCCAGGTATGCTCTGTCTCTCCCACATCCCTGATTCTCAGTCCAACTGAGAATTTCAGGACTTTTCAGTTAGAATTTTCCTTAAGAGAAACCCAATTTTAAAATTCATCTTCAACAAAAGAGACTGTACCAAGAAATCATAAATTTTTATGATTTCACAAATAATTTTCAGCTATGCAGTTTGAAAACTTAGTCCCAGAGCAATCAGCTGCTTTCCTCCAGAAATGAAAGACAACAATGAGAGATTACTGATATTGCAAAACTGCTTCTGGAATTGTATGTTTTTAAAACAGCAGAGAGCCATTTGAACTACATTGTTTTGTCTAGGTAGTTTCTGATTACAGGAGAAACAGTTCTTTTCAACAATATTTATGATGACTTTCCTGGTTCATTTGTATTGTTTTGGCATTTGGAACGATGAGGATTTGAAAAATAGCAGGAATCAGTTGTGCATTTCCAAGTGCAAGTGTTATTGTCTGTCCTTTCTAAAAAAAAATTTTCTGTAGCTTGATTTCTATAGTTGCTGTGGTAATCCACTGCATTAAGTGTACAACACGTACATTTTTCTGAGGGAATTTTAACTATAAAATTTACATCTGTCTTTGCCATCATCATGACAAGAGTATCTGACAACTAGTATTATTACCACAGTGCACAGATCAACATTAACCTGATTTTATTCCTTATTTTTAAGTGATGTGGGGTATTTGTGTCTATTTATCTAACACTCCAAAAGCCACTCCTCTTTGCGTTCTTCAGGCACCAAGGCTGCCAGAGTTCCAAAAGTGTTTGGACAACACTCACAGATACATGGAGTGATTCCTGGGGCTGTCCTGTGCAGGGCCAGGAGCTGGACTCTTTGATCCTTGTGGGTTGCTTCCAACTCAGCATATTATATGATTCTGTGCTACTTGTATTGCTGCTGTGATAAAACTGAATTCTTTTTTAAATTTGATGTGCTCTGGAAACCAAGTCCAAGACTCCTATTAAGCATTTACATTCAAACATGTAGGAGTTGATCCACCATGCACTAAAATTAGCACACGATAGAATGATTACATTGCTTTCCAGAGACAGTAAGAAGATGCACTCTTACTAAAGTAAAAAATTGCAGCTTTGTTACTGCAGCAAATGAGAATGACACAAGAATTTACAAGTTCACATCCTACCTCACAACATTTTGCAAATCTCTCTAGCAGAACTTTTTTGACTTTCCCCTGAATCTCTCCCCCTTTCTGCCTCAACTGAGATGTCAATGCCAGAATTTTTGTCTAGGGACATATGTTTTGCAGCTTATTCCCAAAGTGTATATCCTGCCTACTAGCAGAGCTGGGACAGCTGCTGTCTTGGATCCCTAGGACACCTGTTAGGTGTATCACAGATGCTCTTTAACTAGAAATGGCATATACCACTCTTGATGAAAATGTAAAAGCAGAAATTTAGGTTGGGCTCTCTACGAGTAAGGAAGAAATTTCCCACCACATCCAAAACCCAGAATTTTTCTCCTTTGATACTTTAGATCACCTGATTAAATAAAATAAAGGTCCTTTCTGGATGAAAGTGGTTTCAGCTTTGTGTAATAAGAGTTGGACTCCTTTGATTACTCCCTGTAGCTTACAGTTGATCTTATAAAGTCTTCCTTGGTGATATGCTAATACAATTGCCTTGCAGGAGGCAAGGCAATTTTCAGCTTTTCAGCTCCAAAGTGTGTTTTTCCCAGTTTAGCAACCTTTTATTTTGTTTTATACCAGCTGCCAGGTTGGTGTGAACTTGGAATTTTCTTGTTTTCACATAGTACAGAAATGACTAATAAAATAAAACATAGAATGGCTTTCTAATCTCATCATTCTTACTTTCTTTTTCCTTTTTTGTGATGAAGTCTCCTGTATGCCACTGTACTTTTACTTCAATGTTGCTCTTACCTGTGTTTACTCCTCCAGTGAATATCCATGCTCCAGTTGTCATTGCAGCCTTGATAAGTCCTTTTCCAAAGACTTGTTTGAGTTTTGGCTGAAGTTCAAAATTCTGAAGGCCCCCGTGCACAGAGATGAGAAGTTTGGGGAGCTCAAGTTGCCACTCTTTGGTCATCAGATGCAGAAGAAGGTCGGGCTTTGTGTCAAAAGACACACGTACATACTGCAGAAACAAGGGCAATAGTAGCAAGTAGAGAAAAAAAGATTGGTTATATCCACTGGTTTCTAATGCATATTATCTGTGCCCAACAGATTAGGTTTTTTATGACAAAACCAGTAACTATTTGCTAACCTGATGATTAGTTTCCTAGTTAAGAAACTAGGAATAATGGAACACTTGCAATTCACTGGCTGGATAATTTTCTTTATTTAGGAAATTAAGACATTAATTAATTCAAAAATCCTTAGCAATGCTTGAAAAATTAATGTCCACAATTCATAAGGGCAAAAATGGGACCAAAAATGAAAGAGGTGACCCAGATAGTCAGGGTCACAACTGTGTATTTACTTGTACCTCATTTTCAAATTAACAAAGTCAAACCCTCAAAAGGTAAGAAATAACATATAAATTCTTCAAGCAGACAAGTTTAAACTGAGCAAGACTACCAAACTGATACTTTCCAGATGAAAGAATGTTAACCATGAATGATTTGTACAGGTTCATGATCTTGCCTTAGAAGACTAGATTCTAAAAGGGCTGTGAAATCAATTCATGCATTTCCCATTGCTGGCTGTTCTGTGCTACACATACAGTAACTTGTGCCAGGGGAGATCATGCCCATCTGTGCATGGTCAAAGATAACAACTGCCTTCAAAATTTCTACAGCACTACCATGTCACACAAATATCCGTCTCTGTTACAAGCCTTTCTCCTGCTCGTCCTGTTGATGTTTCACAAAGCCTGTGACAGGGCAGGTGATACAGTTTTCATTTCTAGTTACATAGCAGAAACAGGGAAAAAAAAAATCTTTTTATAGCTGCTAAGATCTGGAAGAACCCTCTTTATAAAATAAAATAAGTTGCAGAGAGCACTCGTCTGTCAAACTTCTGATTGAATTGATGCCTGCAGAGCAATTTCAGCAGTATTTCCCTTGATGGGTTGTCAGCACAGACATCAGCTCTATACCTTTGCCTTCAGCCTGAGGAATACCTAGCCCTGATTTGTTTATTGAAACATGCCAGGTAGTATAATATCCATATGTATTATGTAATAATTTCTGTCCCTTTCTGACACATTTAATCAGTATTTCTTGCCAAAAGTTTTTCTTTTTTGGCAATACCTTATGATAATAAAGTGGATTCCTTTTTAGTTGAATAAGAAATAAGGACTTGACGATTTCCAGAGGAAACTGCTAATAGACAGGATATTGTGCAAGAATGCATTGTTGCACAGTAAACATCTATTGTTAACATTTCTGGAAGCAGAAGACTGTTTGCACAATTAGTTGGGGGGGCACAGCCAAACTGAAAGCTAAGCAAGAACTTGGGAATGCACATTCACTCCAGTGCATCAGTAATGTTCTCTGCAGCAGCCAGGCAAACTCACAACAGCCACTGGACACAAAAACCCCACAGGATTCATGTCTGTCAAGCTCAATTAAATAGATAAACTGCCTCCTAAGTAGCTACTCAGTCAATTTCCAGTATGAGACAAAATCTTGTCTCATACACAAAATCTTGTCTCATGGCACCTGATTCCACTAACTAGATTGAGACATTAATAGTTTTTAAATTGGGATTTGAGGATTGTCAAAGTTTTAACACACCAGTGGGGTATAAGAAGAATGATCCTTATTCTCTTTTTTATGTCTTAAGGGAGACCTGAGGCTGCAAAGGGCAACTGGAGGCATTCATAGACAACATCCTTCATGGGGTCTACATGAAAACTCTGTTGGTCAAACTATGGAGTTTTTGGTTTGGAATCACTGGTACCTTACTCTGCTTTTTGGTGAAGACAGACTGCAAGTCTTAAGAAGATAATTAAGGTGAATTCATATGGGCAATGACAATACAAATATTTTGAAAACATGCCATTGCATCATCTGGGATGATATTAAGATGAAGGTACAAATAGCATCAGACGCGTATTATCTAATCCGGAGAGCGACTACTTTTTTTCTTGGTTATTTTTTGATTCTTTAGATTTAAAAAAAAAAACTCAAAATGTGTAATTTCACTCTTCCTACCTTCTTAAGTCTATGTCTCTTATACATGAGGACCTCTGAATTCCAATAAATACAAATCTATAAAGTGACTATTCTTGCATTTATTTGAAATGTAGACAACTTGTATAGGAAGCAACTGGTTGCTTTTTATCCTGCAGGCAACCCCCCTATATCCTTAGGATAATTTTACTTTACAAAGTGGAAATTTAAGGAAAATAATTATCTAAGGTTTTTTTTTCATGTAAATTAAAATTTAAATTAAGTGAGATAAGATTTACTGGTTTAGAAGTTTTTGGCAATGATGCCAAACATGGTTTTTCTATTGTGCATAGCATTCAATTTCTATGACTATTTGAATAATTTTTGCTCTTACAGAGGCAATTTTTAGTTTGGCATACTTGAATTCACTCTTTTACCATTACTAAATTTGTTAGCTAGTAACTAAAACCGAATTTTTCTGTCCTATTTTTAAAAATTTACATTCAATTATAAAGAACACATTTATGGCCACTTTTGCCTGTAACAAAAATTCATGTCTTCCACGCTTGTAATAGAATATTTAGCCCCAATAGTTCTTGCTTAGAATGTTGCTAAATGCTAATGAGTATTTTTGCTGTTCCTGCATTCTCTTGCTGTATCCTCTGGAGGCAGATACAAAAATTGAATCTAAGCCAAACCACTATGCTGTTGTGCTATGAAATTCCATGCCTAGTGTATCTGTCAGCTGTAGAAATTATCAGTTCTAATGGCAAATGATTTCACCCTTTCTTTATGGGAGAAGTATATGGATAGGATGCAAGAATTCAGTTTTTATGTGTCAGCAAAGCAGGGCAAGTTAGGAAGCAACAGTACAGTTCTGAATCACAAAATCTACAGACTGACCTGACTGGCATCAACACTGAACATGAAAGGACAAAGCATCAAGCTTGAAGTGTAACGCTCATTGCATCCCTAGGCTAGCACAGTGGCAGTCAGCAAGAGTGCATTTGCTGCCAATTGTTGTTTCACTTTGTTAAGTTGTCCTCTAAAACAAACCTATGCCCACCATCAGTCAAACAGACAGACACTTCCAAGTTTGACTCCAGTGCCCTAGGGCAAAAGCCAAAGTTCCTGAGAAACAGAATTGCTACTCTTTACCTAAGCTCAGCTGTCTCATTAAAGTACTTGGTGAATGATTGCAGATGAGGGTGTCAGTAAATAAACTAAAGAGACTCAGAATTTTGTTCTATTTCTGGAAGTAAATCTATTCAGATAACATTTTGTGATCTGCATTTTAACATTGCTCCTGTGTTTCTTTCTGGCAACTGATTTAAGTTTCTATCACTACAGATATGTCTTCAGTTAAAGACTGATTGCCTCAAAATGTGACCCTCACAAATTAGACGTAATTCTTACTGAATTCAACAAAAAACCTCCTACTTAGACTGAAACCATGTTGGTTCTGTATGAGTTATTTCTTCCTAACACCTTAAGGCCTAATCCAAGTTCCATTAAACAATCACTGAACGGACCTCGATTTAAATGGGCTTTGGATGAAGGTTTTTATGTGTTATCTCCCCTTTTTCTCCATGTAGAACACCATCTTTTAAGTTCTGTAAATATTTTTAAGAATTAATTTACTATAACAGAAGCAATGTTTGTTGCCTTTTCATGTTTTATGCAAGTTATAGGATTATCTTTTATTCCCTCTCAAAATCCCTGACGACTTTTTGGCATTCTTTTACTGAAGTTTTTATAAAACTCAATGTATTTTAAACCAAGAAAAACCAAGGATACACTTCCAAATATCCTTAATAAAGTTCTAAGGGTCTGTATACTAGCAACTTTGTCTAAGTAAGTGTTAATGTTCATTGGAATTCTACTGATGTTCTTTCATCTTTCTGTGCACCATAAGAAAAGCAGATAACACTGAAGTAAACTTCCTTTCTTTTGCAGCTGCAAACATATTTTAGGATTTTACTCTGCATATGAAATGTATCATTGAAATGCATTCAGTGAGGAGGAATCTGTTTAACTCACCAAAAGCTTTTCAAACAGCCATCTTCCATTTAATCCTGAAAATCCATGACAAAAGAAATTTTAGTTCAGCAAAGAGCAATCCTTTAAAGTTTATGGACAATCCAGGCCCACCAATTAATGACAGAACATTTAAGGTGTGTGTGTGCGCGTGTGTGTGTGTGTGTGTGTCTGTGTGTGTGTAGAAGCAGATAGTGCATTAAAAAATGGATTTAGTTTGCTCGCAAGTACAGTGCAAAATGCATCACAGAATGATTGTCTTAACTGTACACTGATGAACAGAATATATTTTCGAATTTTTCAGAATATTGCTCTTAATTGGGATGGCATCACTCACATTCATTTAATAACTGCTTTCTGACACAATAAAATACTTGTATAAAGTTAGATAAGCATGTTACTTCCTAAACTGCAAAGAGCCAACTAGTGTAAGCAGATCATCTTTTATTAGTTTTTCTGTATTTTTATCAATTTTATTTGCAAAACCTATTAATGAAATTTACATACATCCAAATACTTCTTACGTCTTTTTACAGTTACTAAATTTGAAAATCTGCTACAAAAACAAAATAAATGCAGACAAGCAAAACTGTTAATTGCGTTTCTTACATTTTAATGGGATGAGTCACTTGTAAAGAAAATATGAAATTGACAGAGATCTAAACACCATGGTCTTGTTCAGGTCCATCTGTGGTTGCATGAAATTGAAGGAAAGGCTTTTTTAGCAGCTGATCTCGTTACTCGGTGTTACCTCATCTCAGGTATTTGTTTCTATCTAAATTCCTCCAAACTTATTGAGCTATTCACATAATTGATTTAAGGACGATAGTGCAGCTGCACTGAAGATACTTTAACAACTCTATGGCATTAGCAAAAGTTATGCTGTTTGGTAATTTTTGTTCCATGTGGCTGTGGAAATGAAATTAATGGCCCAGTCAGTTCTATTGAAAATGTGTAGGTCAACTTTGCTGTTTTTTTTCAGACCCATGTGTTCTGTTATAATTTCAGCATAATTTTCATTTCCACAGCTAAAGATCTGTTTGTTGTTGTCTGGTGGTAACTGATATATTATTATATAATGAAAAGTATAATGATACCATATATTTTGTATTAAAATCTAATTCTGTTGCTTCAAGTGGAGAAATAATTATCTGTCAGTTTTACATGCACTAATTTGTTCCATTAATTGACTCCTGGTTTCCCAATTACAAATCTAAGGTTATGGTTCCTATTAACAAATCCCACCTTATTCATTGTAGTCCAATTCTGAAAAATTTAAAAGTTTTGTTGTCAGCACAGACCAAGAAAATACTACTCAGTTTGATGTTTCCCTTGCTTAGTAATTTTCATGTGCGGACATCCATTTCAGGAAATAAAATAGGGAATAGGTGGGAAATGTAATGCAGTTTTTTTCCCCTGAGGTTTTCCTTGATTTGGTCAGCTTGCCACATCTTGCTACTTTGTAAGGCTATTTTATTAGCCAATAGGCACAATATAAACCTACTATGACTGCCAGCAAAAAACAGCTTGCAAGCTATAGCGTTATTTGGTAGACAGCACCTAGAAAATGACTAACACATTTTTAAACACATTTTTAGAAAGGAATAAATCTATCATGTTTTCTCTTTTATCTTTCCTTATCAACATTGATCAGCTTCTCTGCTTTTGGGTTTGAGAATGTAGAGTTGAACAAGAATATCTCCAAGAGCTACTGTGTACTTGCTCCTTTTTATTCAAGCCTTATTTTATCAATATATTTCCTTTTTCCCTTTTCTGCTGAAAAAGTTGGTGGGTTCCTTTGATAAAGCAAATTCTTGGCTTCCACAGAAAGCTTTGGATTTGTTAAGTTTTATTTATTATGGGAAAATCCTAGTACCCAGTAAATGCAAAGGTAGGAGTTTAATTTTCTATTAAATAAAACACCAACAACTAGTTAAGCAACTTTTACACCATAACCTGCCCTAAAATAATGTCTGGATCTTGAAATACGAACACAAGGACATCTTCATGCTGCTTTCTTTAATTGGTTTCCATTTAAATGGCTATGCAAGCCTCCTTATTTCTATTTTGGTCTTATGAAAGGTATTTTTCTCACTGGTGGTAAGCAAGCACAAAACCCATTCAAGAGATATTTACTGAATTGTTTAATTTGAAGCACTTTTCCCACTAGTGAAATAATCAAATTTCTGGAGATTTTATATATATTTTTTTTAATGAATGAGGAATTTGTTTTATTCCTGTATTTTGGGTTGGGTTTAATGATTACAAATAGATGGCATGTGCAACTTCCTGATTCTAGTCTGACAAAATAAATCTGGAGAGATTCCAGCAATAAATTAATTGTCTTTATTTATCCTTAAGTTTTAACTTTTTATTTAGTTTTCTGAGAGTTTAAGTCCCTTTTTCCATTCTCCTTTTTTCTTTTTTTCTAAATAGTTGATGATTTCAACTATTTAGAAAAAAAATACTGCACTCTGTGACAACGTTTTTTTTTTCCTTTATGCTGACTTCCAGTTTATCTCCACAGTTTCACTTCAACTGTACTTTTTTGCACAGACAGCATAAAGCTTGGAGCACGTCTTGTCTCTTCTGGCACTATGCCAGGACAACAGAATCCCAGCAAATATAAGAAATCCTCTAAGAGAATTGGTGTCAACAGCTTCCCTAAAACCTTCATCATTTCTTGGCTCTGCAAGACTACTTTTGTCTGGGCAGAACTGTTTATTTCTTTATAGAATCTTCAAGGACATCACTGAAAAAGCTGCAGTGATTATCCGCTCTCATAAAACCGCTTCGATGAAAAGAATCCATATATGGTTAATAACATTCATTATTATATCTTTGGACCTCTGGCCTCGCAGATTTTTAGGTTATTGGTTATCAATTGAACATATGATGTCTGTGATACTCTCAGAGGAATTACCTAATTTTCTCTTGCTTGGTGCAGCAGGTCTTTCTAGTTTCTATCACATGATGTCATCCATCTGCACAAACAGAACCATCCACTTGAGTCGTCACTCCAACTCCAGCACCTCTGTACACAGCTGAGGAAAATATTTTGCCCTGGCTAGCATAGTACCTGAGATTTTCACTGTCTCTAATCTCTGTTCTTTATGACAGATTTGAGACACCTGTTGGGAAGAATTCATGCCTAGAAAACAGTACTGGATTGCTGCGCAGGTTATTCTGCAGCGTGCCCAGGAGTTCAGCTTCTGCCCTCACTGCCAAAGCAGTGTCTTGGCCATGAAGTGCTAGGTACATCCTCTGTCATTCCCAAAGATCCAGGTTCTGCAGGTTAAATAGAGTCAGAGAGATTGTTCCTTTCATGTAATATTAAATAGGAGAAACACACACATGAGTTAGTGTGTGCGCTGGAAATGTTTCTCCGAGTTAGTGGAGCAAAGCCTTCAGATCAATACACTTTGGTATCACTCCACAGGGAAGGAGTAACTTCTTGCTCAAGGGATTTCCTAGTTCTTAGATGAGAGACCTCCTGCAGCCTCTTATTTCAGTGAAATATGAACTGTAAGTCTAACTGGTCTATCTTCCAGTACATGTATGGAGGACTATTAAAGGGAATTTGGTATGTCTAAAATTTGTCAGCTTTGCAGACACAGCCAGCAATGGGAAATCAATGCTGAATTCTAAAATTATTCAGAAGAAGAGTGATGAGTAACCATTGGAATAAAATAGACAGCAGCACATTAGTGTATCTTCAGCCTTCATAAAGGTAGCTCGTCTTACACTGCACTCCATCTTTTACAGTTAATTTTGTTGACCCACTCTTTGGCACATGATACATAAAAACATACATTCCAGTCATACACTTGATAACACTTTAGCGTGAAGTTAAGAAAGAATGTTGTTCATTCTTTGTGAATGCTTATTTTTAGCTAGCAGCTATTATTTATCTAAGAGAAAAACAGGGTTACCATGGCTTTATTGGAGTGGCCTCCTCCTTGGAACTCAATGGTTCCAAAAGCGTCTGTCGGGCTGAGCTGCGTGTGCTTGCTGATGGACCACTTCTCCGACTGGATGTCATTGCGAGTAAGCCGGGTCTCATTTTTCTCATTCTGAGTCACGGAGGCGCTTGGAGGCTGTCCAATGTGTTGACCTGTTAGACGCCCACAGCAACACCTATGACATTTAACAAACAGAAAACCCAAGTCACGTGCATGTATAAATTGAACAGGGGGAACAAACTACAAAAATAACCCAACCCCTTTTCAACTCTGCTGATTCCTTTCCTGAAGCCTTTATGTAAGGAAGCAACACATTACCGTTTTTTTCCTTTGTCTTGTTTATTTTGGACTTTCCTGTATTTCAAAAAAATCATGCTTTGTTCTAAATATGTACAAAATGAAATTAAAGAACATCTTCTCTTTTCTTCAAGCTTTTGCATGGATTAGCACAAATTTTAAATTGCTAGTTTAATGCATCTATTTGCTTTTGACAGTGTTGTGTGTCATGAGTCCAATTTAAGTTAACAGTGCACTGAATATTGAGCTAAGAAGATAGAGAAATCAAACAGGGAGGCTAACCCCCCTTGATTTATCTTTTTTCTTATGAAATAAGTTTTGAAATGTAAACAAATACTTCCCAAAGGAATCCATCACTCCAGATGTAATTCAACCACCTTCTGAACAAATAAGTTTACAAAATATTTATATCTGAATCCATTGTATGTATATATATAGAGAGAGACTTCTTTTTTAACCAACAAGTAACATGCAATTACCTATGGGGGTCTTTGGTGCTGGGTATGATATGAACACATTCTCTCTTGTAAAATGCTCTTTCTATCCATGATTTCTGTGCCTAAAAAAGAGAAAGGAAACACCTTGAGCTCTGTTTGTTTATTATATACAATTTATAGTACAACTGTAGAAAAACTTCAAACAGAAGAGAAAATTTCACTGACTCTTCAGATAAGCAGTGCACATTTTGCAGAAGGCAAACATTCCCTCAGAACTATGGTTCCCTCCTAGAGCAAAGCACCCCACAGGCTTTTAATATCCTTTTCTTATTGACTAGCCAGATGACTTTGATGCTGTTACCTATATTCTCATAGCAGAGGAAGAAATCTCTGGAGAAGAATTAACTCAAACTCTAAACTTTTCTGCATGGCAGGAGAAATGCTACACCTATTCACTAAAAAAACCCTCTGTTTCCATGCTAGTGATATAACCCAGCCAGTTCTAATTAAAAAAAAAACCTACAACCAAACCAACCAAATTAATCATAACATTTTTACATAAGCACTGAGAGTGCTGTTTAACTAACACAGAGACAGAAACTACAGTTTCTATGTGGACATCTTAATTAAAGGGAAAAAAAAAAAAGAAAAAAAAAGAGAAAGATCTATTTCTGAAACAAGACATAAAAAATTTTAATACATTGAGTCAAATAATTGGCAGGTAGCCCCTAAAATAGTTCTGTGAAGCTATGATTGTTCATAACACTCTGATCTTCCACCACATATTCACAGAAAAGCAGGAAATTTCCTGCAGCATAGTCTTAGTTGTCAGATACACAAGAAGTCTTTAAACAGAGAGATGGGTAGGAAAGAAAAAGGGAAAAGAGAAGAACAAACACCAAACAAGAGAGACTTTCAGAGTACTGAAATATTTTTAATTATCTAGGAAATCCTCACTCTATTTGAGTTCTGGAAAACTCCATAAAACATTCACATACACAGAATTCTATTATTTCATTTAATAAGGAGATGAGTGGGTAAAAAAATTATCCACTTAACTGCATAGCATAAACAAAACTATGAACCATGAGCTATGACAAAATTATCTGAGAAGTAAGTAATGTGAAATAAATTTTAAACTATTTAAAGGAAATATGGGCATTTTGCCTCTATGAAAAGAGAACTTTTGAAATTGTCTATGTAACATTACCAAACGAACTGATGTTACCTTTTACTATGCAAGGATATATAAGTAATACCTGTGTATTACTTTTACTAACTAATGTAACATCATTATCTAATGTTACCTTCTTGTCAATTAAATCTGCATCCCGTTTTCCATGTTTAAAACCAGAACCCTCCGCTTCTGAAACATGTGAAAATCACTGTGAACTAAAGAAATTTCTTGGAGTGAGTGGGAATGTCACCAGCACAAACTATAAAATAACGTAACAAGAATTTTTAGCTACATCTACTATTTACCAGTCCCAGTATATAGAATCTATTCTTCTGCTTTTTACAGAGAAAATATTTTTTTGCTGGATCTAGTGGTTACTGGCGCTATTTAGCAATATTTTATCTTTGGTCTCCTACCATTTTTATTTGAAATGTTTATTTGCTAGTCTTCATATTTTGTAGGAATAGCAGATACCTATCATCACTTTTACAGTCAGAAAAAAAAGTCTATTAAAACTCTATTTGACTGTTTTTTCTCACGGTAGCAAACAGAAGGTTAATATATTATAGAAGGTTGGGCAAGATATGTTTCATTTAAACAAAGTATAGTTAAATAGAAATTCTGAAAGCTAAAAAGTTTTTACTTCACCTAAGAGAGACTACCCTAAGATTTAATTTATTATAACTTCTAAATATCTTTTATTAAATATATTAATATTTCCATACTTTTCTGCAAACAATTTACTGTGGTCAATTTCCCGGCTACATAGAACTAATGTGCCTTTTCTAAACATGGTCACTTGCTAAATTTATGTCAAGTTGCAGTATGAAAAGGTGCCATAACAGGTCCTTCTCTGAAACTTTTTCTTTAGGTATAAAAGCAAGCTTTCAAAACCCAAGAAACTGGCATTTAAAATCTGTTTTCCTACTCTTCCTCATATTGTCTTCTCAAGTGGAAAAGAAACACAGCTACATTAAAAAAAAAAAACAAACCAAAAATAATAATTTGTATTTGAATTTTCATCACACTTCTTCACAGGTAATATTGCAAAAATAATAGTCTGGTTTAAATTCTCCTTTATTCACATCAGGAAAAGATACCTTCTAGCTTTTAGATCTCAAACAGTATGCTATCCTACCTGGCAGAGTTGTAATGACAAAATATGTATTTACTGATCTCGTAATTCCTTGTCCTTCCAAATTTAAAAGAAGTCATCTGGCTGCACTGACCCAAGCCAGTTATCTTTTTGCAACAGATATAATTTGCAATGAACTATAAAGTTCAGAAATATAATGAATTATGCCACTTGCTATAGAGTCATAAGAGAATAATTTCAGGAAATCAACATATTAATAACTAAGTTGTCTGCATTAAACTCTTACTTATAATGAAAATTATTAAAGTAATAAAAAGTTTAGAAGACTATAGCAAAGTATTTTCAAGACTAGTAGAGTAAGAAGCTTATCTTCTCTTTCTCTTGTTTCTCCTTCAGTAATGGTTGAGACACAGTGAATTAACAGAGTACACACCATACCTGAATTTAGTTTATTCACAGCTTAACTCCCTGGGTAAGTCTCTCTCTTTATTAACCTCTCTGCAAAATCCCACCAAGAACATTTTCTTTTCCTCTTTTCTTTACCTGAGTATCACACTTGGGAGTTTAAAGCTGTCCTGGAGCAAAAACTGCAGCCCACGTCCCGCCATGGCCGGTCATGGCTAATAACACATCCGTGCGCGGCCACCGCGCCAGGCGCTCGCTCTGCCCGTGGCAGCGTGAGAGCCAGCAAAGCCCTTGCACCCATTAACTGCTTGGAATGTGCTGCTGTGGGATTAGCCTTGTTGAGGGTTCAGTGGGCACTCACCCATGGCCCCACAGCACCGCTTGGTTTGAACATCTAATCTGATGCCAAAAGAAAAACAAATCCCTTGAGAGCCTGGATTTAATTGGCACAAGCCTTGATGGGCCTTTTGTCCCCGCTCTTCTTTGCCCCTGAGAAAGCGAGCTGGTCAAAGTGTGATAAGGTGCTCTGAGTTCTTAAGTTTGACTCAGGAAAACCAATCCATCAAAAGAAACACTGTACTAAGCTGGAAAGAGCTTGAGGACACAGTAGAAACTGTTAAGCTCCAAAGAATGAAAGCAGTGTGTTAATTGGGCAACTGTGAGAAATCTATACACAGTTGAAATATATTGCAAATAATCAACAATGGCATTTTTCAAAGTAACAGGGGTTTTGTCACTGTTCCTTACCACAATTGCTGTACTGTAGTGCATATAACTTTTCATAAACACAAACCTTCGTCTTTCAGAGACAAGCATTGTTTTCATTGTAATTAAAAGCTGTTAACTTTAACCAAAACTTGAATATTTACAAATTTGGAGACTACTTCTTTACTGCGTGCTCTTGATATTAATACTGATAAATGACCTTTTCATATGAACAATACCTTAATTTTTATTTTAGTAACTACTGATAACATAGGTTTCGTTACTTACTTCAAGAGTTTTCAACACTGAAAATATTTTGACTCTTAACCCCCATCACCATGTTCACATAAGCTCCTCTCTACTCCTACATATGCCTACATCCCTTCCTTTCTTTATCATTAAGGTTGCATCAAATGAGTTAAGAATATTCTGTCCACCCTTGGTACTGATGAATACACAAGCACTAAACTGTTTTGCACATACATTAGCTCTGAGGGGCCCAGAATGGGCAAGGCTGAGAATATGCATCAACTATTAAACTTCTTACACCACCAAACATGTGGAGAAGCTTCTGCTAGGCTGGCTAATCCATGAGATTTCTTTTGTCTCTTGATTCCCTAAATTTTTGCGTAAAATACAGAGATATATTTTGTAAATATTAATGTATATATTAAGAATGTACATTCTCTCTATGTGTATATACACAAACACACACACACACACACACACACACTCTTTTCCACCAAACCTGTGATCTGTGAGGTTTCTGAACTAGAGATTGTGTTCTTAGCTTGTCAGATCTCTTACACACAGGATTGGACCAAAGATGGTCTGTGGAGAACGACAAATGTGAAGTTGCAGCCAGGAAAGCAGCTAGTAGACAGTTCATTGAGGTAAAGAATATGATGGGGAGTCAGCAGGTAAAGACAGCTTGCTTTTTAACACTAGGGAATTTGGTTCGGTTGAGAGGGTTTGGAGAAAGGGTTTGGTTGGTTTGGAGGAAGAGTGAGGCGAAGAAAGGAAAGATCTCACGACTGAGATAGTTGGTTAAAATCTTAGCTGACTTTGAAGTGAAACTTCAGTATTTGAACCTGACAAAATTATGGAGATTGATCCTGGATTCAGGTTTCAGCTTGCAGAGTATCACAGGGCAAACGCCACATCTGTTGTCTTAAGAAATCAACAAAAGAAGCAATGGTTATATTAAGTCCCCTATGTCACACAGTGGCACTTGGATGATTTATAGGTGGCATCTTTAGAGTTGGTATATACAATTCATGCTACAGGAATCACAACTAGCTTTGCTTGTTTAATGATGCCTTAACTTAGGACTCTGTGGAAATGCAACTACCAGTGCCAATTTTTTATCTATCTATCTATCTATCTATCTATCTATCTATCTATCTATCTATCTATCTATCTATCTATCTATCTATTTATTGAGTAATGAAGAGTGAGCCACTACACAGAGAAGTTGTATTTTTCAATATGGTACAACTGCGAAATAGTGCTTTCAGAAGTGGATGATGCCCATTTCATGATAAAAACCATACATATTCTTTAAATCTTCCACCCAGCTCACTGTTTATACAACCAAGTATTAAAACAGCAGTTAGTAATGAACTCAGTACTGATTGCTCATGGGAGGTGAGGGCGAATATTTAAAGACAGGTTTCACTGGGGAAAGAGGGGTGTTTAAATCTTTCTCTACTTTGCAGGGGGAAAGAGCAGCTGGACAGGCCATGGAATTTTACTGAAGTTTACAGTTAGACATTATAGAAAAGATTTAGAGGAGCATATGGTGACGGAGCAGCATCAGTGCTATTGCAAACTGATGTGATTAGCATTCCTTAAACAAATTGGAACATTTACAAATTCCACTGTCTCTGTAAACTTCTTTAGCTATATTAGCACAAAGGAAGGCAATGCTTCAGTTTAACCTTATTATAAGCTGTGCCTGGGACAAATTTCTAAGCCTCATTTCAACACTGCGCAATTATAAAAATTACAGGCACTTTTAACTCATTCTTGAAGCATTAGGAATTTATCTGTCCTGACATTAACTCAGAAATCATTGGGCTGTCCCAAAAGATTTTATTTTCTAACAGATATTTATTCCTAATAGCATCTTGGAGGCTGGCAATCTGACCTTTATCCACTAGAGCTGTACTTATGTATGTTTTATTCTTTTTCTAACAGGCTTCTCAAGCACTTTATCATCAGAGTTGTTACAAAAACAATGCTGAATAGTCTTGAAAATCAAGTTGTATTCAGTACAGAATAGGAGGGCATAGAATACAGTCATTTATTTTTACAGTATGTTACAGAAATCTCCTAGCATTGTTTACCAGATGTAATTTTTATACTGTACTTAGATGAAATAGAGTAATTTAAAAATAATTAGGAGCTTTTCATTCAATAGTTAATGATTTTAGTAATTATATCTGCCATTCTTCTTACTGCAAGGACACAGAAATCAAAATGTTATGTCTCTGTTAATGCTACTGTGGAAATGTGCATTTATGGTTGATATAGACATTATATGGAACAAGCATATGTCATTATTTATCCATGCTATTGACGGATCAACTGAAAGCTTAACAGATATTTTTAAAAGAACTAGATTAGATCCAATACTGGTGTAGACATCCAGGTTCCTGTAGGCCTCCTTAAGATCTGTAGAAGTGTAAGGGGAAAATTTTAAAGAAAATGTCATTAAAATGAAGGATATATTATAAAGAACACTTTCAAGAAGTGTTTTCTTCTTATGGGTTTTAGCATATGAAAGGAAGATTGAAGCCTATCAACTTCATTCATGAGGTTTCTTCAGATACATATTTATGATTCCACCAAAATTGCTGAGTTTAAACTTATTTAAATAAGTAAATAACCCCCTTCTAATAAGAAAGCCTTACTTGATGGGTTTATCTAGAGCTCTGTTTGACGGTGTCATAAATAGGGGCTATAAAAAAGGGAAAACACATCAAATGTGTTTAATGTTTTCCCCTAAGAGTTTCTCAGCTAACAATAATTTTTTGCTCGTGGACTTCCGGCATAGTTGTGATTTCTAGATGCTCTGTAACCCTTCATGGAATTTCTCCTACCAACTTGCCTGCTGTTTTCTTGCAAGCTTTCAGCAACTTCACATCCTTGCTACAGAGGGAAACACTTCCTTCTGTTTGCTTTGAATGTGACTCCTCATACTTTCCCATTACTGAGAGAGGCACTCAATTACCATCCATCCTCTTCACACCAGTCATGGTTTTCAAGATATTCTCTGAAATATTTTTTTCCCCCCCCAGATTAACCATTTATCAAATATCACCTCACACAGGAAATATTTATTACCTTTTATCATCTTTGCTGCTCCTCTCCAAACCTTTTTCAACTTGATTCTTCCTTCTGGGAAGAATCAGAACTGCACACCTATGATGGACTGACTGCAGATTGGTATTGTGGTGAGTGGACATTCAGTAGTTTGGTATCTATTTCTTGCCTAATAACTCCCATAAAAGATTGGTTTTGTTTTATTGACCATCACAACTGAGCACTGTGGTATACTTTCACAGAAGTATCTAGCTAAACCTCAATACTTCCCTTAAATGTAGTAAAGAATTTACACTATTAATGGTGAAGAACTGCTATAAAAATCAAGCTGTTTTAATCAAATCTTTATTACAGACCAGTAATAAATCTATATGAAGTTCTAATGTATGTCAAATGCAGCTTAAAAAATCATCATAAAAATGATACCATACAAGTCTGTAGCTGCAAATACATCATTAGAAAGGAAAATGCACAGGAAATATTGTTCTGCCACTCAGTGCTGGTAAATTATTCATCTTTTAAACTACTAAGCTTGTGTCTGGATTCTAAAAGAGTACAACATCATTCCTAACTCTTTAAACTAAGGAAAGAAAATACCTTTCACATTAAGCAAGGTCTCATGCTGTCTAACAAAAATTGTGAGGTTAAAATGCACACCTAGTAGTTATGCACTGAATCTAATTCTGGTCTTAACTATTAGATTTCTAAACTAGTCATTCTACCTGATTAAGGTATGACAGCTATAACATTGTCTGCTCTTTCATTAGATTGAGATGGTTTTGTTAGCCACTGTGTGGGTGCTGAGCTGATAAAGGAATTAAAATTAAATTGTACATAGCTGCATGAAAAGGCCTGAAGAAATGAGGAATACAGATGTTCCCCAAACCTAAACATTCAACTGGACCAATTTTATGTCCCTGTTCACATTTCATCTTATCTAACATGCCTCCCAAGTTACTCCCAAGTCCCTCTTGAGCCCCCTGAATAATACAGTCCCACAGGCATCCTTTGTCACAATGCTTTGGTTGAGGCCATGATTTCACCACCTCCAGCCTAGGCACATCATGTCACATGTCCTCAGACTGTGGTAAAACTTCAACCACATCTGTAAGCTATTCTTGTAATTATCTTTGTGTCCGATTCATCAGTGTGTGCAGACTGCACTGGAAGCCTCCTGGATCGTCCTTGCCATCTTTATAATGCAAATAATGAGTACTAAATTGCCCAAATCTTGCATAGATGCAGCTATTTCATTTTCTGTCCTATAATCTGTGTTTCTTAATTTTCTTTTCCCAATTTTTAAGCACCAGATTTTACTGAATTCTGCCCTAGGGAACATCAAATAACAGAGAGATATGTTTTAGGCATGTGCCAAGCCCGTGTATTGTTTAGATTTTGATAGACAAATGGTGGCATTGACAAGAGTACTTTTAATGCCAGCTTGTTTATATGTGTTCTTTTCAAGAGATGGTGGACATATTCTGAATTAAGTTACAATATTTCTCCCTCATTTGCCATTTAAATAGCATTATAAGAAACAGCTTCAAAATTTGCTTCAGATGCAATTTTTTTTATATGATTCGTTGTGACCTTTGATTTCATAGTTATTTGAACTGAAAATAAATGTACTACTTTAGCTAACTCTTAAATATTACAGGGAAAAGTTTAACAAAAGATGCCAGAGATTTACCACTTGAAACAAAAAGAAGTAAAATCTTAGGAAGTCTTATTAATGTCATTATCAAAACGGGTATCTTGACTTTGATCCAAATAGCTTTCTTTCACCAAACATGATGTAGAATGGAGGAAGCAGAGACAAGTTTTTAGGTTTGAAAGTTTACATCCAAATCACAGCTATTACTCTAACATTAGCACAAAATGGGAATGGAAAAACATTCAGAAATATGATACTTAACGAGAAGTAAATATTTTCAGTTTTGTTGTCTGTACCTGCTCAAATATGGTCAGTACAAAAAGAGCAGATGCACCTAAGGAAGATGGCAGAAGCCTCACTGAACAGGGGAAGAGGGAACTGCCCTCCAGCCTCTGCAGTAGCTCCTGCAGCCAGGAATACAGCAGCTCTTGCCCCCAAACCTCATTCTGGAAGGTATGGATTCTTCCACACAACTGCTTGAACAGCTGTTCCTTGCCCTCTACTGCAGACCTTTCTTCTCTCCGCCTTGTCTGATACAATGTGCAGAAAAATATCAGAGAATGTCCAGAGCTGCTTCATAGAACTGCTGCCATGCAACCCTTAGTGACCTTTGATTTTGGGCAGGGTCAAGGCAGAAACAAACAAAATTTCATTAAAAATATCTTGCCAGCTGCATTAGCAAACACACAGGAAATCTCTCATAAACCTGTTTTTGAGAAAGGAAATTTGCTCCCTGCTGTAAGTTACATTTTTTTTAGAAAAACTCCCATGAAGTTTGGCATTAAAGTATTTTATTTCCTAGTTAGTTTGGCATTATAGTATTTCAGAATTATTATAATCTAGGCTTAGCTGTGTAGTTAGCATTTTTTCCCCTGTTAAGTCCCAGAGACTGTTAATATTTGATTTTCCTGAAAAGTATCATCCAAGTTTCAATTGTCCACCTAATGCAATGTTTTAGTTCAGGAATGCATAAATAAACAAGGAAAACATGACTATAGTACCATCTAATGATTAAATTCCTGAATTAATCAGGAATATAGTAATAACAATATAAATGCCTTTTTTTTTTTTTGCAAAAAAGATGGTTTCATCGTATTGTCTACAACAAATTTACACAGCTGTGAACAATGAAGTTCAAAATACTTAGAGGGTATGAGCATTGCTGGAGCAATGGGAGTGAATGATAAATTTGAAAGACTGTCAAATAAAGTCTGGTTCGGCTGTTGTGATCAGTGTGAGAAACTGTTTCTATGCATTTTGCTCATGCTTTAAACATACAATGCTGTTGTGAGGGAAGAGTGTGAAATTGTCTGATGATGCAAGCAGCATATTTAAAATATCATAATTCAGCAGATCTGAAACACTGCAGAACTAGAAAGATTCAATACCTCTGACCAAATGTTTATAGCATTATGTAAGACAGTAGCTTTTTTAAAAAAGGTATTAGATTAGATATTATCTTGTAACCTACATTGCTGCATCCATGTAAAAATTATTCAAGTGAAAATTAGTGGCATATTTATGTTTTTTTGATCATACTCAGCCCATAAGAATTCTATGTCATGCACATATCCATCAGGGTCAAGAGACAAAGAATTACAT
>VYXD01006401.1:77996-132539 GCA_013397195.1 Hylia prasina
AAGAATTACATTTTTTTTTTTTTTATGTTAAGGACTTGTCCTTTCTAATATTTCTCAGTTAGAATCACAACTATGTGAGAGAACTTGCAGGCCTTTGTCTACTACGCTGTTATTTTTCATTCAGGTTGATGCTCTAGAGCTGATCATTGCTCCTATACTCCTCTTGGCAATGAAACTTTGCTTTTTCCTTTTCTTCATCATCAGTCTGCTGTCAACTCTTTCCCCTCTCAGACAAAACTAGCCAGACTACCCGACCCAAAAGCTCTATAACATTCTGAAACACGAAAACTTCCAAGAGATAGAACTAAACAGTACATAAATCTACCATATTTTGAGCCCAGTTTCACCTAAGCACGAGATGTAAGGTATTTTTTGCCATATGCCATGTGCATAATAATTATTTGCGGTTTTCCTTGTGGACTGTGCAATTTCACACTGTTCCTCAGCATGCACTTCCTTAATTGACAAAGGAAGTAAAATCTTATAAGTTACATTCAATGCAAGTTATTCCAAATGTTCTATGACTCAAGTATGACTGTAAAAGCACACCCACTTTTCTAAGAAGCAATAATTTTATCAGATTTTTTTCTTTGTGCACACATTAATCTTTTATTCCTGTTTTTTGCTGATGTTTAGTCCTAACCATGTAGCTTAAGCAAAAGTAAACACATAGTATTATTTAATAATGAAGTGGCAATCGCCAAATAAGAATTTATAAAGTTTCAAGACTTTTCTCCAAGATCAAATTATAGGGAAAAGAATAACCTTGCGACATAAATTCTCATTAAATCACAGACTAAGAAAAGAAGAAAGTCTCCAGAAATATAAATTACATAGGTAGGTTTCATGTTTCTTGTTTGATCTCAACAGAGGGTCTTAAAAGGAATGTTGCAAAAATAATCAGCTAGTATTTCTGGTTTCAGTAAGTTTGAAACTTAGTTAAATCTGCAGAATTCCATATGGAGATAACATGAGATAAAATCTTAAGGAGGATTTTAATTTTAAATTCTTGTGTAAGAAATTACTTTGAAGGTGATCTATATCAAAATTTAATCATATTAACCATGCTGTGTATCAACATGTAATTAGGAACTACATTATAGATAATAGCAAATATTTCAGTCAGTTTTCCATTCTGTTTTAATTTATAGAATGAGCTTTGTTTGATGTTTGAAAGGTTTATGGAGAGGCCTTCATTTTGCCTGTTCCGGCTTTGATTTAACAAGACTATTAAGACAGGCCTAGAGTTTCATTTTTAATCCTTGAATTAATATTAGGATTAGAATTTTATAGTGAACCTGGGTGGGCCTCATTAAGCCTCAAATCCTGCAAATTCTTGCTTTTGGGCAACCCACAGTTTCACGACTTTGGAAAATTTGGAGGTCTGGAGCCTAACAATGAGGGAAAACAAGCCCCAAGCTGTCACACTGCTACCATAGTTTCTTGTGCTTTTAGCCACAACAGCTAATTCTTTGTCCTAGTTTTGTTAACCAGCTGCCAGAAATAATATCAATGAAAAAAAAATTATTCTTCTTTGGCATGTAATATTCTTTACATGCAGTAACTCCTGCAACTGTATCTATATATGTATAAGCACAAAAGACAATTGGGGTGGAAGATGTCCTACACCAACGTAGAATAAACGGCAAGCATGAATGCTCTTGTTAAAGCCTTGGAAAGGACTCAGACTCACAGGCAAAAAGCTGTAAACATTAATCATCCAATATCCCCATCTTGTGAGCCTTGTTTTTTCTTTCTCCATAAAATTTTTAAATGAATAGTCATGGTAAAGGCTATTGGCTGACAACACAAATCTGCAGAGGATTAAGAGTACTTTTGTACCATCACAGGACACAGCTTGGAAAGCCACTCCGAAGTCATTTGAACATGAAGACAGGAAGAAGACAACTGTCTCTAGTTTTTGGTAGATATTATCTTCTGTTTTTTTCTCCAAAACCCAGTAAAATATTTTCATGTGAATAGACAGAATTTGTGGAACTACTTTTTATGAAGTATTGAAATATTTTCTACAGCCTAGTTAGTCCATTTTCTGACATCTTCTGGGTGCCTCAGAAAAGCCAAATGACTTCCTAAAACCATTCTTAACCTCACTGCAAGCTATGGGCCTAAGAAAATAGGCTTTGATATGGCTTGTGAATCAGCTGGTCAGTCTAGGTGGTCACAGCTGACTCCTCCTACTTGGAAAGGTGTACAAGAGAAAGAGACTTGGATGGTCTAAGCTTAGATCGTGTAGTGTAAAACGTTAACACCACTGGCATGGACATCACAACTTCCACCCTGTCACACTATGAAAGTTGGTAGGGGTTGCTGAAGGGTTAGACAAGACTGCTAAAATTGCCATTATGCTCATCCATGGATAACAGGGTTGGAATTTAAATTCCTAAATTCCTAGACACAAAGTGACTGATATGAAATCTTCTAGTAGGCAATTCATTTGGGGATTTTTGGGGAGTAATTTCACTGAGGTATTTAGTTTGTTGTTTGTTTGTTGTTATGGTGTGGGTTTTTTTGACAGTTTTTAATTGGTGAGGGGGTTTTTGTGGTTTTGTTTGTTTGGTTTTTTTGTTTTGTTTGTTTGTTTGTTGGTTGGTTATTTTTTTTACTTCTCCATTCTGTGAGACTTACTCTGAGGATTTGCACTGAAGATATCATAAGCATGTCTGAAGAACCTTATTCCTTGAGATGGAAACACTTTGGAAAGAACTTACTTTGGTATGGACCTTTCTTTGAATTCTTTAATTAATACCAATCAAATATTGTCTGTTAAAAGACAATGCAGTGCTTATAGTAATAGACTTGAACTCTACAAGGTTATTCAATACTATACTCTCAAATATATGTGACTGAGATAAAAATCCCTGCTGCTCTCCAGTGCTCCATGTTGAATGCAGCTCGCAATATTCTGGAGTATTCTGGAAGGAATGAAACATGTAATTTGTGATTAATTAGAGTTTCTCATTTTAATGAATTCTCACAGTACAGATAAGATGAAAAAACAGTAAAGAAGCAGGTCCTATTATTTGCAAAGTTATATGATAGGGGTCATTCAAAAGGAGGGCATATAAGCAGTTTTCAATTACTTTCTTGCTTTGACATGACTTTGAAATAAAGACTTTAGTGTAATGCTTTTTCTTTTTATTATGCTGAATATTAAAATCCAGTGACCAGGAAGAAAACAACCCAAACCCTTTTTACTTTAAAAAGGCTTGAGAAATTTTTCCTTTTTCTTTCTTTTTTTCCCTGTTTAAATCTCCTAGAATTTGATTACACAGCACATTCCAGCTATCTGCCCCAGCAGGCATCTCTATCAGGATTTTCTGATTACTACTTATGCATTGTTTCAAAGTGAACCCTTGAAGGATTTCATTTAATAGAGATTAGTACCTTTATTAAGCAGTGGTTAATTGAACCCTCCAAGTTCTGCTAAATGTTGTTCAGTGAAGTGGATTAGTTGTTTTAATTTTTGCTCTCTCACACAAGAAAATAACATTGAGTGAAATAAATACCTTTTCCATTGGTATATTAGGGGTGACATTATTATAGGGCTTTTACCTTATGTATTTTAAACTGGCAGTTTTCTAATTTACAGAGGTACCCCTGGTTCAGCAAACTTACAAACTATGTTGATCCTAAAACCCTCTCTCAAGACTGGTTTAATTTTAAAAAAGAATAAATTAAGACCACCATCAAGAACACCTTATTAAATGTATGACCAAAATCTGTCACTGCTTCCTCTTTCTGACCCAAAGAGGGAAAAAAAATCAGGAAAAAAAAATGTTGTGGAATATTTATAATTTTTGTTTTAAGTCTGATTTCTTCCCTAGGTTTTCCTGTGAATAGCTTTTTTATGTGACAATATTATTTTCAGCTGAGCAGTAATATTAAGAGAGATTATAAAATCTTATAGAATGTCAGTAACTCATTAAAGAATATTAGTGACTCACTCAGGACCAATTTCTTAAAAGTTTATTTAGAAAATTTTAGATTCTAAATGAAGATGTCTGCTTCATTAATTTTACCTCTTGACATCTCAAGGAATGATAACTTGAAATTCAATTAAATGTAATAAGTTATATTAATTTTACTGCACTGTCTGTGCCCTGGAAATTCTCTCTTAAAGAAAAAAACTAATTCTTAGTAAGATTTGG
This sequence comes from Hylia prasina, assembly GCA_013397195.1. NCBI lineage: Eukaryota > Metazoa > Chordata > Aves > Passeriformes > Sylviidae > Hylia > Hylia prasina. The sequence goes on from VYXD01006401.1 coordinate 82,166, forward strand.
AAAAGAGGACTAAATAAAAGAAAATAATTCACCAAAAACAGTGGTATCAAAAACCTGGAAAAACACCTCTGCTTCTACGAAAGTTGTGATAACAAAGCAATTCTTATTTTTGTCAAGCAGAAGAATCCTGCTGAGCTCCAAGGGGCAGTGAGGAAAGGCTCAGTTCAGAGTTACGCAGGGATACCTCTGGTTGCTCTGGTCTAGCACAGAGCCCCGGCCAGCTGTGGTGGCTGTGTTCTGCAGCCTGCACCACCACCCTGCCTGCAGCACTCCAAGGAGCTGTTAAGTATGAAAGATGCTCAGTACCAGCTTCAAAGAAAAAAACAACAAATATGCTTAATTAGCTACTATTGCTGTTGTCAACCTGTGTTGACCATCTTCAAAATACCTCCAAATAAGTACACTGGTTATGGCAAGATAGGTTTCCAAGTTGAGAAGTTCATGCTCTAAGAACAGGTTCTAATTTCCTACATGAGACCCTTTATACCATGTAATCCTGGAAGTAGTAACAAAAAGGTAGAAATTATTGATATTTTACGCTATTTTTAGACAGATACGAGAAGGAAAGAAATACTGCAGTAGAAATTACTTAAATGGATTTGACAGGAAAATGCAGGAGGGCCAAAATTTTAGTTTCATCTTTTGAAAAACATTAGATAAGGACTGCATTTGGCCAAACTTTACTATTGTTTCTGACAGGCAAAGCCATGGTAATCAGTGATATAGCCTCACTGAAATGCAGAGATGAAATTGGCCCTGAATCTCTCCTCTTTTATGTCAATGCTGGAAATACATTATATATCAGACTTCATTTATTGCATTTAGTGCTTTTTAATGTCACTCCCTCGGGCCTTGCCAAGCAACACTCGTGGATTAAAGTGTCATTAACAGTACTAATCTGTCTGCTACTTCATCTCTAGAAGAGGGTCTGCAACAGCAGATATGACAACTAAAAACAAGTTCATCTTATCCAGCCTGAGGAATTTACAGATTCACAGCATGAATGAGGGTCACATCAGTCACATCTGCTTGAAAAGTCTCCAGACAGAAGTGACAGGTCAAGCCCCAGTGGCTACTGATGTGGGGGGAAGCCTGACTTCTTCACAATCCAAAGGACTGCACTGTAACACAACCGAGATTATTCTCTTTTTCTCTTTTATGTTTCTGCAGCAATTTTACACCTTTTCAAAAGAAAAAAAAATACAAACCCTTCATCTATGAGGATTTTCAGTGCACCTGTCAGTTCATAATTATGCACAGAGAAAACACGAGAACTCATTGGCAGTTTGGGAAGGTTGCAGCTCCAAGGGCCCAGATCTCTGTGTTAGAACAGGCACATCAGATCAGCAACCCAAATCAGCAGTGGCAGTGAAGGAAGGAGATCTGAGGGAGAATCATAACTAGGCTGGGTTTTCTCTGCTCCTCAGCCCTTGGAGACATTGGAAGCTGGTTGTGGGGATGATGCTCATGAAGCTGGCTGATTTCTATTTCCATGAATTGGAAACTTCTCATTACAGCCACTAATCTGATACAGATCTGATATAGATCTCCTATTCTCTGTGTTCACACTTTAAAGTTACTAGAGGGCAAATCACTCATTCGCAGCAAGCATCTGCACTACACAAGCCTCCCATTCTTTAATTACTGATCTGCATGTTATAATATTCAAAGACTTCACAGCAAAACAATCTAGCACATTAAGATAAATCTTGGACACCAGTAACTCAGCATCATGGCTCTGAGTGTAGTATGTTTTGAAGCAGACATTTAAGATCAACCTCTGAAAGCTACCTCCTTCACCAAAAGGAAGAAATCTAAATGGTTCTCCATGAAAGTTCCCCATGGATTCTCCCAAGCGTCAGTATTTTATGGTTGTCCATGCATGCAAAATGCTCAAGTTAAGGAAGAATCAGAAACCTGCATTTATGAAAATCACACTGCAAGCCCCAGAAGTACAAGGTCTGCTTGTGAAAAATGCTCATCTGTGTTATTTTCTCATGAAATCGCTTGATCAACAAAGGAATTTTAAGTGTCTGTTTGCACTAAAATACAGTTTTTAAGAGCCTGAATGCTGCTGGTCAATTTGCTTGTCCAAATAAAGGGTATGTAAAATGCCAAGCATGATACTGAAAAGTACTTCACAGTATTCTTTGGTTTAGGCTTCCTTTTCAGCACAGGTAGCTGTATTCTGTAATATAAGTTGTGTCTCTTTTGTCTATATCATACAAAATAAAAAGTTAAGATACCTCTAAAAACTCCATGGCCAAAGGATAACTCCAAAACCTGGAAGCTACAACTTCAGAGCTGAGCTGTCCTTTGCTTTAAATGTCTCTTTTCAAAACTTAATGAAGAATAAGACTATTGCCTTATTCTATAAGGCAATGCTAACAGGATCTAGGCAACCTGGCTTGCTATATTACATTAATAAGCAGACAGCTAGTGAAAACATGAAAATTATTTTTTTAGGGAAAAAACTCACAAGAGTTAACAACACAGAATAAAAATGAAAGTGTGTCACAGGAGTTGAAAACTAACACAATATAACTTAAGTTTCTGAATATTTTATTCATATTGTTACTACTCCATTTCCCCTACAGCTTCATCATTAATGTCTTAGGTTTCAAATATTGTGGGAAAGTATAGAGAAACAAAGAAAAGACGATATTTTACAAAGATATAAGCCCAACAGATTTGCTATTTTGTAATGTACATTTGCAATGAGAACATTTTGTTCTCAGTTTAACTTTTTGATGGTATCTTGACATTTTTACCACAAAGCACATATTGTAATATTAACATTTTAGCTAACAGAGCTGAAGACACCAAACCAAGCATTTTTGGAGACCACCATCAAGCAGACCTTCCCTGTAACAACAACGTGGAAAGGGTTAGTTCTATTAATAGAGAACAGGTTCTGCTTATCATAACTTTCCAATACCTGAAAAAAGACACATCAGTACATACGCCAGATGGATGTCCTTTAACAACTGCATTTGGAAGTGACTCTCTTTCCTAAATACTCTTCCTAAAGTTCTTTCTCAGCTGCAACCAAAAGGCTACGTAATACTGGCAACCTCTTTCCACTGTTATGAGTTTTCCAAACTGAGTCAGAGTAGATTTTTGAGTGGCAATTTGGAAATTTCATTTATGTTCTTCTTATGCATTTTCCCTCTGTCAGTATCATAGAAACATAAGATTGTCCATAAATCTTTTAAAAGCAAATTTTGTCCGATTGTATACTTTCAAGCAAGTTTACGCAGATTTCTCTCTTACTGCTGCCCATAAATTCAACTTCTCTTTTACTGAAACAATGGAGAAAGAACAATTGCCCCAGCAGTGTGATGGATTTTTGTTTAATTGGAACTTTTTCATAGGCAAGAAATGATTAAATGTACATGTCCTCCACGCATAATTCTAAGTCTACTCTGCTATCATTAATTTAAAATTTATCATTTCTATTTGTAGTTACACTATACTTAAATAACTTTCAGATTTTTAAATGGTTGATGTAACTTAACCCTTCTCTGTGCAAATATAAATTTACCAATGTTCAGTGTAAGCCTCTGAGTCTTAACATTAAGCACAGACCACTTGATTATCCTTAGTTAAACGAATGCAAAAAGCAAGCCATGAAAAAAAGCAAATATCACAGATTTGAAAAAGAATGTCCATACTTATATGTATTTAGCTTTGTTATAACTGAATGGGATTTTATTAGTGTTTGGACACCTATAGGTTTATTCTGTTAGAAAAAAACCCCCATTAATTGCTATTAAAAGAAAAGAGATAACACCCCTCCACTCCCTATATATAGTCCCCTCACTAAACATTGTTCAAAATGAAGAATCTTGAATCTGATGTAAGTTAAAGAATTTTGATTATCAGGACTTAACAATATAAAGTACATTGTTTCACCTGAAATACTTTGTCAGTATTCAGAAGACATGTTTTCCATGCCTCTGAAAGGGCTGTTACTGTTTGGTGCAATTGTTTGTATCAGCAGGGAGACCATCTTACTATTAACTTCAAGAGGCTGAGAATCTGTAATTGAATTTTATATGGAGTGTTCATGGAACAGAGAGGAGGAAGATCAAGGCTGTGATTACTCTCTGCAGTTGTTACACACAACCCTATGGTACAGAGTTGAGTTGCTGTCAAATTAAAGGTAGTTATCAATTTCATATCTATCTCAGACACTTGCAGCCAGTAATGTAGATTTTTTTTTTGAAGGAGCTCAACTACTGTTACCAATTAGTCAACATGAAAAAAAGTATTTTAAAGGCTTTTTGTTTTAGACTTAAACTAACGTGACCTTCACAGAAGTCTCCAGTGACTATAACCTACGGCTTGAAAAATACTATTTCAAGTGAATATTCATGGTCCTGACATTTTAAAGGACTGTAAAATGCAAGTACAGTACAGGTACAGGTGGCATGGAAGGTTGCTATATTTAGTATAAATTCTTCAAGACATGTAGCATCTCCAAACATAGAAAAATCTATCACTGACTCATCTCCACCCACAAACATTTACTTAAAAGCCTGAGAAGGACCTCCTAGTAGCAAATCATTACCAGGGTATTACCAAAAGGCAACACATAGCGTGCAAGTGAACATTATGGATTTTGGGGGGTTTTACATATTTATGTACGCATTCAGATTTAACCATAGATGATCCAACTATGTATTTCCAAAACATTAACTGTCATAGATTTCAATGCCCAAAGCAGGCAAGATTCTACCATTTCTTGACATCTGACATATTTCAGGTTTTTTAAAACATTAGGCTCATACTTAGCAATTAATCAGGACAGCTTCAGACTATAGCTTCAGCCATATTCTACAGTTATTTGCTCTGTGATACCAGTTACCCATTTCACTGCAGGTTAAAAATGTTCCATATAATGATTTGAATCTAAACACAACATGAAAAGTTTAAAAACCTTAGATAATTCACTAATAATTAGAAAACATGTAGATATTGGTTACTACTCTCACTCTAGTTTTCAAAACAAACACAACTTTGCCATTAATATCAATCAAAAGATTGAAAAGTTATCTTAAGCCTTCAATCACAGATTTTCTTTTGTGATTAAATGTATATGTATTTGGCATCTGGATCTAAACACAGTGAGTCAAATTCAGTTTCAATCTCTCTTGACTGAAGTGAGATTTGTGTGCTTACATGAAAGGTGAATTTGATCCATAATACAAAGGACACAACTATTTACCCATACAGGCTTAATATCTTGCAAAATTAATTTTTTTTGCAACCAAATATATAATGTTTTTCCTGCTGTATTAAATCTTCTAGGCATGATTTACACAGCCTTTGTGAAGGGCCTTTCAGGTAATCTGCTTGGGAAAAAAAAAGGCGGTATGCATTTATTCTAACTGCAGCCAGAAATTAATTATCCTATTGTATTTGTGTCAAGGGAGAAAACTGAAGGTTATTTTTAAACCTTCAGTGCTTATTTAATGACGGAGTAAAAGTCTTTTTCCCCATGGACTCTACATGTGTCAGGGCTGTCCCTGTGTTCCATAATTTCTGGGCTCGCACTTCCAGGATGTGCAGTATCTTATCACACTTCCAACACACTGCAAGAAAGATCCAAAGGGAAAAGTGGTGAATCCTGCAAGAGGACAACTTGAATATCATGGTCTGTAACTATTTTTGGAACAGAAATCTACTCTTTTGGCTTAGGATTATGGAAAATAAACGTAAATCCTTTATCGAACCTGGTTCAATATTTCAAGCAGCAACACATTTGGGATGCTTTAGCTCAGAAGTTTTAGTTCAGCTTATTATACAACTATGTTACTACTACAATAAAACGTTCCAAATCAGCTATCAAGAAGTTTTCCAGAAATCATTTTCCAGAAATATTCTTAAAATTAGGTTTCTTTCCTTTAATTTTTAAAAAGCAGCGTAAAATAAGCAGCCAACCCCAACAGAAAGAAAGAAAGAAACAAACAAACAAGTGAAAAAAGAAGTTGTCCAAAGCTATCTTCTATGGTGGTCCTTTAGAAAGTCACAGAATTCACACAGAAAATTTGTGGAGAAGCAGTATGCTGTAGTAGGTATTTTACAGCTGCTACAGCTAACTCACAACCCTGCCAGAGAAGATTTTTTTTTTCCAGTTGTATGGGATGGTTTCTATCTTGTTTCTTTCTACTTGATTTCATGTCATGTACAGCTACATGACAGACCCTTGAGCTCTTGTGGCTCCTGGTCACAGGAGCCAAACTGAAGGAGGCTGCCTCACATGCAGAAAAGGAAGGTATCTGATGCTTTTGGGAAAATTAAGTAATATAATCAGACCTCATACAGTCTACTTCTACCTAGCAAATTTGGTGAAATCACAGTGCTTGGTCCCTGTCTGATATTTCTGCCCAGCTATGCCCATTTAGATGAATGAGTTCAATTGTCTTACACTGTGCATTAAGATTAATTCAACAGCACACAAGACTTCAATGGACACCAAGTCCTTCCCACTTCCCATTATTTCCCTCCACCAGTGCCGTCCAACCTACTATAATCTAATAAGCTAAAGGACACATCAATTTGTTTTGTTGCAAATGAACTGTATTTCAAATAACTCTCTGAAAAAACTGATACTAATGCAACTACAGGGACATGATCTGCTGCTTTAAGAACTGAAATCACAACAAAGCCATTTCTTACAGGAAGATTATATTTTAGTGGTACCTTTACAGAGTTATGTACAGAAAAATTTCAGCAATTTATTGCAATTTAGTAATCTCATGATCTCCCGATATCACTGCAGCTCATATACAAACAGTCCTGATATTTTTTTTACAATCTCACACTGAAAAAAAGTCATGTCCATCTCTTCAGATTACTCTGCTGACAGTTAAAATTTTCACCACAAAATGTAAAGTCTATTATAAGTGGGAGTGCTGGTCTTGAGAAAAGAAGCCGAGAAATAATAGCGATTTTTCTTCCAATGCACAGTCAGCAGGATATGTATCTGAACCATGCAGTACTAGCTTCTGGCTCACAAAATAAATTGTCACAAGCAAAAAGTCATGTTTGCTGCTTTCTGGCTTCAATGGAGATCTGAGCTACAGTTTACCACTGACAAAATAATTAATGTGATTGCCCAGCCTGTGAACAGGAACCTCCACATAATACATAAGTTAGAAAATAGTGGGGATATGCTGTAAGCACTTTTATCTTTCACATTCATCTTCCTCTATCTATGTCACAAGACTATTTAATATAAATTTCACTATAAAGGAAGTGTGTTATTAGGAGATGTGGAAATTGTGTCAGAATTGAGGAAAAATTAAGGGGAAATGGGAAGAAAAGTAATCCAGCAACTGAAAACCTAAAGGAAGATATTAGGCTTTTAAAACTTAATTAGGCTTTTAAAATCTTCAAAATACAATAATTAATGGACATTACTGAGTGTCTAGAAAAGCTAAGTCCATTATGAAAGATTGGTATTGATCAAACAAATGTATAACTAGCCTTGCATATTGTGCATGTAGATATAGGGTGCCAGTGGGCCTTTTTTTTTAAAGCCAAACAGTGCTGGCTGAAAAAGAGCATACAATATCTGAGCATGGGTCTCTTTCAAATGCTTAAGCATCTCAGTGAATCAGCAAAATATTCCTTTTTTTTTTGTTTTTTTAATAAAAGAACGCCTTCAAAACTACAGCTAATCAAAGGATCAGGTCTTAAGCAGCAAATTATAAATTAACAATCGTTGAAGACCAATTTTAGACATGTAAGTAAAAACCACTAGGTCAAATTCAAATCAAGACCACTGGAAGTCAGTGATTTTATTTTTACTGGTGATTTCTTTTTCAGCAACTTCAATTTTCTCTTCAACTTGGTTACAAAAAGCAGCATGTGAAAATTGGTTCTTTTTGTATGCCTTAAGTACATAGCTTATCCTTCTCATTCACATAATCACAGGCATTTTCCACATGAAACATAGATATCAAAAGCCTCCACATAATATTATATGGCTTTCTGCAAAGCAACTGTAAGTGAATAAGTGATGCCAACAATTGTGAAATCAGGGGTTTCAAAATATTAATATCTCAATTAGTCTACTGGATCAGAAAGATGAACTCAGTTTTAGTAGTGTCACTTTTAATACCTTATGGCAGTAAAGAAAAACTGAGCAGCTTATTTCCCACAGATATTCCCAAGGCCTTAGAAACTTCTGTTTGAACCATTCTTTAATGTCCTCTGGCACAGACTTCAGAAAGCTCTGCGTAGTCACAAGTGAGAGTATTAACTGAATTTTGCTCTGCTTCAATAACAGTAACTATGATTCTCATACAACATAAGAGTCAGCTTTGTGTGGTACGTACTGTGGATGTGAACACTAGATAATACTGGAGATTAGTTGAAAGGTCACTGCTTTTCTTGTCCTAGAGTTCCAGGTCTGGAAAACCCTGAATGATCTCAGTACCCACTGAAACGTACGGGTGTTGCAGCCACTCCATGCTCTACGGAACTGCAATTTCAGCTCTGACTTCTCCCACTGTGACACAGCTAAGCCATCACACAAACATTGGGTTGGAGTCTCCCCACTGAGACAAGTTTCCACCTCCAGTGAAAATTCGGAGGATGTGTGGAGGGAGGCTGCTATTCTACACATCAGATATATGTTTAATTTCTCATCACATTTTTGGCACAACACATGGGCTTGCAGCTTTTCCTTAAGAGAAAAAAAAAAAAATCTGTTGAGTCAAAAACAATTCTCAAAGACAGTTTTTCGGGTTTTTGGTTTGACAGTGCTTGAAGCATACTCAAATTCAGTAGTGCTGTCTTCATAAATCTAAGCCTCAAAACAGCATGAATTTTCTCTAAATATTTTTCCAAACAGAAATGTTTTCCTGAAGTCCTCAGTCTGCCAGAGTGATTAAGCAATACCGTAAATGCAATCCTGGATTTCATAAATTATTTCAGTTTTTAAAACATACTAATCATTTTTAGCAGGTGACAAATGCATCATTCGAAAGGAGGGAAACAAGTACTTTCCTGAGACAGCATGATAATTTATTGTCATTGGCAATTATTTACTCTAATTCATCAAACTGCAAATATAAGACACACAGGGAAACAAATAAGAACCCTTACTTGGAGTATGTCAAGCTTTTTCAGAATAAACCTGTAAAAAATTGCTACAAAATCTTAATCTGAACCAACACCAGCTTGCCTTACAGGTTTGAGAAAACTGGTTTGAATTTAAATAACATTTGTTTGATGATTTTCCATTGTCCACTTTTCTGCAGCTTGAAGTAAGTGGAATGGGATACTACTTCATACACTCTGTAACAAAGTAACCTTATCAAGTTAGACTTCTTTTAAATGCACTTTTTGCTAGCATTTTCCCCTCATCCTGGTTTTCAGTCATTCCCTTCCCTGTAACAGATTATGCCTCATTTTTTCCTAGAACATTTTCAGCCTCTCTCTTGCTTTCTCCTTACTCGTTTTACCAGTTAAACTGTCTACCTCCTCTTTTCACTTATCTCACACTGGATTTGTTCGGCTCTTTTCTAACTTGTTCTGTCAGTCTCTGAGCTGGCAACATGGGCAGCCCACAGCTGGCTGGACACCACCTCTACTCAGTGGTCCCTGGTCACCCCTTGCATCATCTCCTGGTGGCTTAGCAGGCTCCACTGAATACCTAATAGGCCATAAAGCAAAGTGTTTGCTAATGAGCACCACAGAGGATGGCAGGCTACAATTTGAGCAGAAAGCCAACACTATATTCTCCCTAACGCACAGGGGTGTTTTTTGTCTCTGAGCTTCTTTTCATGATTCTCAACTTTCATTTCAACTCTTTCACATTTCAATTGAAACCATTAGGCCAGAGGTCTGTAAATTTGCTGTGATTCTATCATGTGTGAAAGGCCATAAAGAATAAATGTTGACTGCCAGAGTTGCTGCCTCAGCTATCAGCAGCTTCCAACATACTCCATGGAAAACAAGCACACACACACACAAATGCAGCTGTGCAGGCCTAGGTTGGCAGGCTATAGAATAGCAAACCAGTGCTGGCAGTGTAAAATAACAGGACAGACAAACCAGCAAAAAGAGCAGTGTTTGTGCATGGCAGTTGATGGGGTTTTACTCTGGAAACCTGGGTACCTACCTACAAACATAATCCTTGTGTATATTTGTGTAGAGGAGAATGTCACTCCCCCGAAGCAGACTGGTGATTATGGTGTGATGTTAATAGCTTCTTGTTTTGAACAGTAGATAAACTAAAAAGTAAAAAAAGTAGATAAAAAGTAGATAACGCCTGAGGTAATAAATCTAGACCTTGTAACTATAACCTTCAGTCCTGACAGAGGCAAGAGTATCAGTGAGTCTGTGTAGTTAAATATGAACCAGGGTTTGGTGATTTGGGCAGCACACAGAATCAACTACTTAAAGCATATGTAAGAATCACAACGTTACTCCTACAAAACATCAAAGAAAATTTGTAAGTATGCTGCATTATCAGTTCTTTAAACAATTGGTTCTCAAATGTCTTTCCTGGCCTCCCTAGGTCCTACTGCAGCTTTTAACTTTTCACACATGAAAATGAATAGCAAACCAATGGTCTGTTTTGCTCTGCAAAAAGCTAATGGACTGAATTCCGCTTGTGCTCTGGTTGTTTCTCTTTTACATTCTGTTGGTAAGAGAGTTGTATGTCAAATAAATTTAAAATCCATGGCTCGAGTAGCTTGGCGCATAAGAGCTTGTGCTTAGCGTATCAGTCAGAAGCCAAGATTTATAAACAATCTTTAAATACTCTTATTAGGTCAAGATAATTCTCCGCATGAAAGAAAAATCTCTTTAGGTGAGGGCATTTCTAAATCAGACAAATCATTTTCTGAAGCCCTTCATGACTAAAATTTCAGTTACTTTCAAAACTATTTTCTAGCTTATATTTAAGCAGAGAAAGGACACATTTACAAGTATCCTTAAAGAAAAGTTATGTTTAGTGCTATTTAGCTGATTTTTTTCCTCAAGTTTCACATAACATTTGTCCTGTCTTTTTCCTCTTTCTGTTCTATAAAACATCATATAATGTGCTCTTTGTTCCATTAAGGTGTATAACACAAGTGTTCAGAATTGCAAATTAGATATGTGCACTGGATACTTACATTCTGATAATTTGCTGCTTTTAAATAAAACTAGATGCTCTGATTACATTTCCTAAAACACTCTTTCAGTCTCCCCATTTATTTGGTAACAGGAGGACCCAAAACCTATTTTGTTAGTCAGATTTATTTGATGAAATCATGTAATATTCCTCATATATCCCAGTTTGCCTTTAATTGCTAACTGGCTTATAGTCACACAAACCATAGGTTTGCCCTGCTTTTGCTGGCAAGGTAAACCTTTCAATCTGCTGTATTTGAGTGTTCCTCAGTGCAGATAGAAATTGAATAGCATATTTCCATGGGAAAATTACTGTGATGCAGTTTTTTCACCAGTTTTCACTAGGGGTGGTATTTTAGGTAGAGTCAGAGCGGTTCAGCTAAATTAATCCCCTTTAGAAAAACAATCTAGTGTTCAACCCAATCAACTGATTAGAGTGCAAAATTAAAAAAATCTCCAAACAAATTGGGGATTTTAAGCTTTGTTATGGTTAGGTTTACTGACAAAGACGAAGGTGAGCACAGGGAAGGGATTAAATAAAAATTAAATAACTTTTGTATGAACAACAATCACAATGGATTATCATAGCTCTGCTGCTCTACTTTGCAGATTGTGATATATTCTCCTACTAAGTGAACACAGCAGGCAAAGTTACGGCAATACACAATTGATGTTTTGTTAGAAGCACAAATAATGCTTTTTGCTGTGTAGAGGATAGTGGACAATCCACTCCTGATGATTTTTTCTCCAAACTTTCTGTGATGGTGCAGATGCCTCTTCATGTCTGCCAAACACAGCTGTGCAGGCAGACACTCATTTAGGCACAGGGCAGCATGAGTGAGGGTTTCTACTACACTACAGGAGAAGAGCACTGTGTTAACAAAGATGATCAACTGCAAAGAAAAGCCTTCAAATTCCAGAGGCAACTGTCAGACAAGTAGTCCTTGGTCTCTTAAGAGACGTGCACAGAGAGAGATGTTTGGTTTGATGCAATGCAGAAGACACACTCCATCATGAAGTACATGTATACAGAGTAAAAAGGGGAGCGAGATTTGTAAAGCCATTTTGCTTTTTAGAGTATCTTTGAGAACACATTACCTGAAAAAAGTAAGATTACAATAAGGTAGAGTAACTTTAAAGTTCTCTATCATTTGTATTTCTTTTTTTAAAATTTTTAATTAGAAGACATCTTAGTAAACAAAAACTGTGGCATCACCATCTTTATATTGTTTTGTTGAATCACTAGCATACTCTATTAGACTGCATCTCTCACTTAAACTTTAGAACAGGCTCCTTAGTACCAGTTTATTTATAGCCTTGATATAATTAGACTGCTATCCTGCTGCGCTTGAGGCAAGTCAGTTCTATTTGGCAAAAACAGGGGATTAAAACAACCCTCAGGTAGCTCTTGTCCCACTGCTACTGTGTCCTAACTGGGAAACTAAATTATCTTGGCTCAGCAGCAATTCCCTATCCTACTTGGACGGGTACCTCAAAGCAGCTGGTCTCCTTGGCAGTTTTATTTTCTTCCTCCAGGTAAGGACCATCTTGTCCTTTGCTCCACACTGATCAATACTGGTATGCCAGAACTGCGCCCAGAAGTTTCACCAGTACTCTCATCTACAGTCAGGAATCTCAGTAGTAAAGCCTTTGGCCACTCTTCAGACTGAATAAAGGGTGTTTCTTATTACATTCTTCTTTGCAGTGAGTTTCTGATCCAAAGAATATAGAAAGATTTTGCATGCTCATTTAACTGCACAATTAGTTACTTAGTTACTGGGAACTGCTTAAGACATTTTTGTTTATCCTTAGCAAGGACAAAAATCTTTGCATTTCCAGCAGTCTAAACTACTGAAACAGCCAGAGGTTTGTGTCTCCTGGGAGCTAAACAGCTTACTGCCATATGCTCTAAAATTCCTCATTTGAAACACAGGATTTAATGGCTACAACAGTGAGATGCATTCTGGATGGGGCTGTTCTTCTTCAAGTCCCACTCCATACACATTTCTGGGGTTAACTGAGGTTTAAATTTTTTCTCTTTGCCATGACCTACTTTTTATCCTGAGATACACACAACAGCAATATAAATGTCAGTTTTAAAAAACAGTAATTATCAATTAAAGCAAACTCCTTCTCAGTTAATTCACATAAGTTATCAAAATATAACTGGAAGATATATTTGATATGATGATAGTGGCTTGGAGGATGGTTTTCAAACACAAGCTTTGCCTCAGGATTTTTTTGGCAAAGAGACAGAGGACCCAGAACTTATGATATTGAAACAATACTCAAGGTTTTTTTACAGGATACATTAAACTCCCCACTCAAAAACAAAAAAGCAAAAAACCAAACAAACAGAAAAAAAACCAACCAAAAAATCCCAGTAACTTCCTCCAATAATTTTCAGGTAACAATTTCAGCATCTGCTTCCAGATCTTTCCATTCACAAACTCTCCAAGAGCAGAGTATCACTGAGAGTTTTTACCAACACAGGCCAGCCTGCAAACATTTTCACCCTCATGTGTAACCTCCCTTATCACCATCTGAGAGTCCTCCTGCCCTCTTCTATCTGCCAGAAATACATAAAAATAGAAGAGGAACTGGAAACCACGGAAAGATTTCCCCTACCCAGTCTTTCAGTTTTCTGTGCCATTTTGGTATGAAGACTAGAATCTGTCAAGACTAATCATTTTCTGAAAAAAAATACCACATAAGAGCAGTTATATAAAATGCAGACAGAGAAATCAAGTTTTAAGCTGTAGCTGTCTTTATGAGATTTTCACTGTCTGAAGTCAGGGTGTGTACTGCAAACACATTGCGCATCATTCCCTGTGTGCCTACTTTGTTTGCGGCATTAAGTCCTTTCTCATGGGAAAACAAGTAAATTGTTCACTTTAAATATCTATTATTTATTGAATTTGCTAATTGGAAAAAACCTATTATTATTTGCTATTGAAACAATGGAACTCTTATGCCAAGCAAATACATAATTTCCTGCTTCTTTAGCTGAAAATTATGAGTAATTTAGGTCTCACATTTAGGTCTAACAGCATTTTGAAGGCTACGGCCAAAGCACTAGAGAAGAGTAACGTCTTATCTTTCTCATTGTATATAAAATAGTACTGCTTACGTTGCCTAATCAATATAATACTTCGTTTAAAAAAAGGCACTGAGAGCTGTACAGGGAAATATGAATACTTTTATTCCTTTTCCCCTGTCAATGTGCTTACTGAGCTGAGAATGATTTACCTTTCTTTCTTTGCATTTTCCATTTGTAGGTTCCATTGATATACACATCAACTAATGACAGGAAAATATACATGCATTATAGATAAAAATTTTAGAAACCTACAAGCAAACCCTAGTAGCTTGAAACTATCCAGGGCCTTCTTTATTTGGTCTCTCAATGATAAGCACCAAATAGATATAACAGCTTACAAAGAGTATTTGGAATTTGGATTGATAAAAATATAGTATTTAATAATAACCCCTTATATCATCTACAGTAATTTCCCTTTTCTCCTGAAAGTGACATCAAAATATGAGTTTCTGAAAGAAACTCATGAGAGCTGTTTTATTTTCCTGTACCTTATAATATCAATTTTCTCAGGTGATTAAACTCCTACAAGAGTTTTTTTATCCAATAATACTTTAAAATGCATATCTAGTCATCAAGATCATCTGCAACACAGTAATAAAGATGGTTCAGCAATATTTAGTCCAACAAATACTATTTCCATTACTTGAAGTGTAGAAGAAAGTAAAAACTTCTTAGCTCTTTTTTCGACAGTATCAAAATCAAAGCAGTATCAAAATTAAAGCAGTCAATCGTCGAGGAGGGAACATACAAGAAGCAGTATCTTCTGAAAAGCACATCTGTGTCCCTTGCCACTCACAAAACAGTGCTGGGAGACAGTTTCTCTGGTTGATTTCCTATGGTACACTGAGCAAACCAGCTTGTCTCACATTTGTTCCTCAGTAAGCTGGGGATACTGTTTCTTGAAAGCATTATAGACAGGAAGCATTGTGTCTAAAGTGTATGAATTTAGTTATGCAATATTAATTGGATTATTAATAATTTAGATTGCACAAACTCATAGGACCACTGTCTGAAAACAGAATCTAATTGTTGCAAGGCGCTGCACACACAAATACAGGGACTCAAGCTCAACCTAGTCTAGACAGTGAAGGAAAGACAAGCAGACGTGGTGAACAGGAACACAAGACCACACTGATGGCACCAAACAAGGATCTGAAATTGATTTTCATCTATTTCCACTGATGCCATAATATTAAAAATTATCTTGCAATCTGATCTCCTTGCTAACAGCCACAGCCTGTTTTGAGCCACAAATCTGTCTCCCAAAACCTCTCTTGGATATATCTGTCTCAGTCAATTACTTTTGGTTGCACCTTACTTTCTTCTTGCCAGTCCCTGTATATATGACAGTTGTTTGTTGTTACAGACATTCCTTGCCTTAACAACCACACAGACACATCCTTCCACACAGTTTATTGCTAACTGCATATTTATCCGTATTCTTTGGCCTTGGATATTTATTAGCTCAGCTCTTTCATGCTATAGAAGTATTCCTACTAGCTCAGCTCTCTTATGCTGTAAAAGATCATAAGGCCTGGGTTTACAACAAGTTTTCAGGGACTCCTAGTATGATACTTGTATATTTTTAATGTTTATGCCCTGGGCATTCATAAACAATTCTAATACACTCTTTTTTATTTTAACAAATAAAGTGAAGCAAGACCTCAGTCAACAGTAGGCATCTCAGAGGAGGCAGGAGATGTTTCACAGAGATACATCTGTGGCACTGCCAGGTCCTGCATCATGGGAGACACATCATGAAATGTGCCCACATGAAACACCATAAATATGCACTGGTATGTATGGCTTTTGAAATAAGTTTCTTCAATATTAGGCAACTTGGTCAGGTAGAAATCTGTTCACCGGCCACACTAGGAGTGTATATGCCATAAGAAAGATGCATATTTAATATATTATGTATTATACATATATATACAGTATACATGTACTCCAAGAAAGGGATATTAAAACTCATAAAACACACCATTGGTTGCACTTGAATAAAGAGATTAAAATATGCTATCTTTTGAATCACTCCAGATGAAAGTAGCTTAATGACCTACCCAACTTCTAAGTTTATTGATTGTACTATCCTGAAAAGAACATGGAATTCAGATCATGACTGGATCTCATATACCTTGCACACATTATCCTAGGGCAGTTTCTGTGACAGAAGACAGCTTCCTATGCAAGCATTACATGGATCTCATATGCCATTGTAGCAACAGAGCCTAGCATGAGTCCAAGAAAAAGGCACTGTACATAGCTTACTGACTATTTAAGCATCTAGTTGTTTTTTCAGTGCTTTCAGCTAAAAGAAACTCCTCTTTTCACCTAACATGTGTGTTTCCTGATAAGTAGAATTGTCACTAAATGGTGGAATCTGAAAAAGTTCTGTTTTCTGGATGTTTCAATTCCATTTTTTCTTCAGCCTTCCTTCTTAACAGGACAACTGAGTATTTTTTCTCAATGGTCAGAAATTAATCTCCTTTCATATACCATTACCATCATATACCATTACCACTCAATCAACACCCTCAGTTTAATCAGAATATGTTTACAAACATCATATACACAGCAGAGAACCATCAGGTACTCTGCAGTGTTTATTTTAGGCTAACATGGATGTTTTGTATTGCCCTCTGGCATCTCCTTTCCCCATTTGGTATAAATGGCACAAAGATTCTTTGCTTAAGGAAGCTGAATTGTATCTCACATTTGTAATGCAAAATAAAATTCATCACTGCACCAATGAAGGGGCAGTGTTGCCAGCAGCTGGAGAGAGGCAATCCCACCCCTGTAGTCTGCACTTCTGATGCCACATTTGGAGTGTGGGGTTCAGTTCTGGTCTCTCCAGTCTGAGAGAGACATGAACATACTGGAGAGAGTATATTCAAGGGCCAAAAAATTTATCGAAGGACTGAAGCATCTCTCCTATAAGAAAAGCCTGAGAGACCTAGGACTATTTGCTTCTAGAAGAGAAGACTCAGTGTCTTATCAATGTATATAAATATTCAAAGGGGGGTGACAAGAAGATGGAGTCAGGCTCTTTTCAGTGGTGCTCATGGACAGAAACAGAGGCAATGAGTCCTCACTGACATATATATGCCACTTAAACATAGGAGCATTTTAAAAATGGAACAGGTTGTTCAGAGAGACCATATAAAACCCATCCTTGGAAATATTCAATTCCTGACTAGGCCCAGAGCTAAGCAACCTGCTGAAGCTCACCATGCTTGAGCATGAGAAAATGACTGGATGATCTCCAAAGGTCCTTTCCAACATCTCCCGTAATTCAATAAAAAAGGTAGTATTTTCCCTTAACTTCTGTTCATCTGTTTTTACATTGCAAAGTGTCACCCTTTCATCATCGCGGCGCATTTGCACAGGGTGTGTGGAGGCTTTGGAGAGACTGTCACTGATCTGCATAGATGCAACTCATGATGTAGTAAGAGTGTGATATAATTTGCAGGGTGATCACAGCTCCTCTATGCTATCACAGGGAGAGGTTTGTCCAGTAAACAGAGCTTCTCATCTGTTGATATGAAGAAAACTGTGTAACACAATATGAACAGCTGTAGTTTAAAGACTTCAGACTATGTAACTGATTTTTTTTTCTTTTGCTTTTCTTTTGTTTTTCTTTGACTTCACTTCTGGGGATGTGCTGAATATGCACATTTCACTGTATCCTTTTCCAGAGGCCACTGGTTGTACGCTATCACCTCTTCGGATAAAGCAAGAAATCATCCTGACATGATGGATAAATCTTAGCAAGATGAAGTATCTCACAATAAAGAGCAGCCTGAGGCTGTGGCACTCTTTACAGAGTTTATCCATGGAGGATCTTCACAAGGAAGAAATATTCGCTGGTGGATTGTGGTGGAAGGAGTAATACAGGGCCAAGGCTGTGTCTGACAAACAGGCAGTGGTTGTCAGGAGTGTAATGTTATTCCACCATGAATCAGTTTAGGGGTATGTTGTTCAAATAGCCAAAAGCCTGACAGCAAACTCAGGTATTGATGGTCATGTTACCACTGAAATCAGTGTAAAGTATGGGTTGTAATAGTCATCCTGACCAAACACTCAAGCAGTGAGCCATGCCAATCTTCGGGCTGGTTTAACTTTACCACTCATATTAGCTAGCAGAATGCTCACTTGAGTGCATCACTGTGAGTTGAATAAGCCCTTTTATTAGAGCATACAAATATGTAGAGTCAAGGCACCTGAATTACAGGTCAACAATTTTCATAATTTTTCTCTTCCAGTGCTTACCAGGAATAAAGGCCAGCTTTATGTCTGGGCCTTGGAAACATATACGTACATATCATTACCTAAGAAAACTCAAACCTGCCTCTTTACTGGCTTTAATACCGTCTTTCAGTTTTCCCTTATAGAGTTGCTTCTTAGTAAACTACTCCTTACAGAGAATGAAAAAAAAAAAAAAAGGGTTTTGCTGGAGATCCTTTTAGGAAGCAAAATGTAAGCATCAAGTTACATGCAAAAAGCTCCATGTTATTATTCTGTTGCATTCTCTGTATTGAAACTTGTGACATTTCAAGTCCCTCTGTTAGCACTGGAGTTTTGGTTTGTAGGTCACTGACCCTGGACAATGTGGAGGACTTGCATATAGTCTGCAGTGTAGCAGAGCTCTGCACTTGAAACAATTATCACAGTTTTCTTTGTTGATTAAATGAGATCCTACTCATCACCAGATTTTTAAAAACCTCAGCAGATTATTATGGTAGAGAATGACTGACAAGCTTGGTTGTGGGGATTATAGCCATCATATGTAGGTTCCAAATCAGGACCACTTAAAAAAAAGAAAAAAAGGAGAGGCTGGAGAAGGATATCCCAGATCCTAAATGAGAACTTGCTTCTGATGACTACTCTGCTCACTGATTGTCTCTACAGAACCTCATTTTACTCTTGGTTATTGAAAATCAGGGATCCTGAAGTTTCACCATAGGGTTATGAAACAAATTATTTGTATTCACCTTTCCAAAGTAAAATTAGAATTTAACGACTACTAGTGTAGTCTCTAAATTCTAATTTAAATTCCAAGTTCTAAATTCTAAGTTCTAAAAAAGAACTCCATCAAATGTTCTGCAAAAAACATGAAGGTGTTCATATGGAGCCTTTGTTTTGCTAAAAGTTATAACTTTTACCTAAGTGCCAGAAAGATGTACTAGGAATTTGTAAAACTTAGTTTTGAAGAAATGCAGGTCATTAATAATTATAAATGTGCAAGCAAAAAGGGAGAAATAGTGATAAATCCTAATTTCAATTCTGAATTTCTGTTTATTATTTCTCAACACCTTCCACACCACTGTGGAAGGTATAGTATTTTTTACTATTCTAAAAAATATTTTGATTGGGTATTGGAGATGCACTGTGCTAAGTACCACACATTTTCGCCTAAGTTTACACTGATGTATTTAAGCATGGGTCAATTCCAAGTCATAACAACCCTATTGCTCCTTTGTCCACAAACTAAAAAAGGCCCTATCTCCCAGGGCAGACAAGAGAAGTGCATTTTTTTCCTTCACAATAGCTCTCTTCTACCTCCTTGCTGAGATTGCAGAACAGTCTCCTGGAGATGAAAAGCAAACTACAAACATTAAAGAACATGCTTTAAGTACATTACTGATGGATAAATAACAATCTTGGATCTTTGAGTACTTAAGCAAGAAAATAACTTTTCTGCCATGCTGTTAGCAATTTCAACAGAAACAGCCTTTGGGGCCTCATGATACCAGTTGAACTTCAATTCATTTGAAGTGCTACCAGTGCCACATTTTATTTTAGCTTTCACTGAGAAACAGCAAGCTTCCATTCTTTTTATTGTGGAGAAGAGCTGTAATACCCATCTGATTGTTAAACACACATTGTTGATTTTTTCTGGAAATTTGTATTATTCAAGATCAGCTTTACAAATGAAACCCCAAGAAAACATTTTTTTTTTCCTCAAAAGGCACTAACCAAACACAAAAGATAGAAAACACTTCCATATTTTGCCACCTATTATGTAGGTGCTAATGTAACAACACCTAATGTTGTTACATTAGCACATTCAGAAACCTTAGTGAATTTCTGAAGGGAATGCCCATATTATACTTCCCTTACTAATTTGGGATATGAACCAGTTTCAGTGGGTATGAATTACATTCCTTTTGGAAAACAGTGGAAATGTGAAGACCTGTTCTCTATGGTTTCCAAATGTGTGCAAGCCCCCAGTGGGGACACAAGGCTCGTGAGAGGATTGTAGGAGTGTGAAGTTCTCACACTGCATATGCTAGGAGACATCCTCAAATGTTCCACTGCCACAATAAACACATGACAGTGCTTAGCATACATAAAACAAGCCAAACTACACTGGTTATTTCATGTTCTCATATGCTTATCTCTCTATCATCCATGACCCTCATAAGGCCCAAATCTCATTAATAGACCAATATGGAAATTCTCCTGCTTTATGTACCCACTCTGCCTTCTCTTGCCATCATCAGTTGGCAAGCCATTGTTTTTGTTGTTTCTTCTTAATGTTTTTTTGATGGCAGTCAATCACATTGGACTCCTAACAGACACAGCTTGATGCAGTCCGTAGCCCCAAGCAAACAGAAAAGTTCATAAGCTGTTGCAAAGGGGAGATCAAAGTCTCCCCTGATACTGGGTAATATGATACTTTGCAACATTAAGAAAAAAAAGTTGATAAATTATCAGTTAACTTGAAAACAAGAAGAGAAAAGATATAACAAAATTCAAGAAAACATCTAACAAACTTTGAGAAAAGATCTAACAAATGTCAAGAAAAGGAAAATCACAGAACTTGTGATCTGGGCCAATAGACACACTCTGCAGATGTGCTCCTGCTGCGGCTGCGTTGGAGAGATGTCTTGGCAGAAGCACATCACAGATCCTGCTGATGACAGGTGCTTGCCTGGGCACCCACAACTGCAGATTCAGGCTTTTTACACTGGAGAGTCTAGAGGAGATCTCATCATCTGAACCTTGCATTCCCTGACCCTGTATTGTCTCTCTGTGGTGTGCTTCTAGCCACTGCTAATGCCAACAACTTCCTGTGGCAGCAATCACAATTCCAAAATAAGTTTTACACGTTTTTAAAATGGAAATGGTTGGCAGGAGGACTTGATCACCTGCACTTCAGCACCTTGAACATCACAAGCATTATGGGTCTCCCAAGATAGCCAGTAGAACTGTGCCTAAATTTTGCCTGGTGCTCTCCCAAAGTCTGCCTAACAACAGCCATTTTGTTAGGCTGGCCACCCTGAACATTTTAGCCACTGGTCAGGTACACTCCAACAGTGCCAGGATTTCCTTGCTACAGTGACAGCAGTATTCTAGGACACATATACAGGCAACCTCCCGAAGTATCATCAAGGGTAGTGAAGTCAAGGCATTAGCCCTTGGCAAAAGTTTTCAGCCGTGCTGCTCTACATCTGAAAGCTTTGAATTAACCACTGATTACTCAGTGTACTTGGGTCAAAGTAGTACCTACACATTAATATTCCCTGTCTCTCACTCCCCTTTTTCTTTACCATTTTACTTCAGCCTCCTCAGAGTCAGGAAGAGATTCAGACCACAGGTACTGTTGTGTCACTTGGCAGCTCACAGGAACAAACAGAAATAATGTGAGAAACTAAGCAGGAACAAGAATAAATGACATGTTACCATGGCTGCAGTAACATGTACCACCACCTGCAGGAGACAGAAGAAAGGGCAGTGTGCTGTTTCTTGGACCACTTAGCATTTACAGTCAAGTGAGTGATTTTTCTTTTCACAGTTTCAACCCCATTTATGACAAATATATTGTACGTAGGGGACTGGTCAGAAGTTTGACTGAAGTAAAATGTCCAAAGTGCACATCACATTAATGCAGGTTCTCAGTGTCAACTGCAGTAGTGCACCACATTTCTTCTCAATGTAGACCTAGTTCTAGTAGTGATATACCTCAGGAAGATCTCTCTGCTCTGTAGTACCAGGATGATGTAACATTTTCTTTAGTTATTTTAAACTGCCTATTTAAGCAGTCAGGCAAATAGAAGCTAATACAAAATAATTTTAAAACTTTTGCCTTTTCCTACTCGGTAACCCAGATTTAATTATATATACATTATTTTGATAAAAATGTGCAGAAGACTATATATATTGCACATTTGTTTATATAAATTTTCTTGATAATTTTGATCACATTTCAGATTTGAGATGCACATCAAGTAAGTTTTAAATTCTAGTTACTTTCATGGATCAAATACCTTCCCTTCACAACAGACATCACAAGTTTGCAATATTGCTATGGAGGACTAAATAATTTTCTGAAGCACAGATACAAAACGTTCCTAGAGAATTACAACACTGTGTGTCATAAGAAATCACATTTTTGGAAAAAAAGCAATCCAAATGTTTCTCTAAAACCAGAAATAAGCACTAACATCTCAAACATGAAATGTATTTCAGAGTATAATCAAGTATTTTTCTCCTGAACTCTAATGGCCAGATGAAAATATCTGAAGCATCTTGTAAGCAAAATCATTAATCACTGAACATGACTTAAATCTTAATTGTTGTATTTCTATAGCTGATAGTGATAATAGTAATTTTTATGCTATATATTGTGCTGCAAATATTCAGCAGCACTGTGCTTTCCTGAGCAAAATAGCTGCCTTCAGAAACATCAGACATCAGAACCTGCTGACTAAATGGAGAAGAAAGCATACTGAAATTGATAAAAGTAGTTCACAGCTCATAGCAAACTAAAATTTAAGATTTGAAAAGAAACTAAAAGCCAAAATTGAAATACAGCCATGAAATTGAAGTTAACAACACTTGTTTCCCTTTATTTTGAAGTTATCCACACTCATGTCAGGACCCTTCCTGAACACATAGCAGAATTTGTGTTTTAAAGTCAGAAGTATAGTGTGTCTGAGAAGTAAATCCACAAAAGGATGACAACTGAAAAAAAAAAAAAGAAAGAGTAACTATGTAGATGTCTTGCTTCTAAAAAGGGATCATACAATTTATCAGTTACGATCAAGAACTTTTCTCACTAAGAAAATCTGATCACAAAAATTTTCTCCAGTAGCTGAAGGTTCAGAAAACAGATTCAGTAAGTTTACTGAGCAAAGTATACATATCTGCCGATAAAGTAAACAAGAATTGAAAATAAGCAGTTATCTAAATAAGTTTCTAAATGTATGTTACCAAAACTGATCAAGTGACATCTTTATACAAATAGGCATTTTGATCCATCAAGTACTACAACTCTCACCTAAGCCTTTTTTCACTGCTAATAAAATGACAGCTTTTGAATACTGGAGGACACTTTGTAAACTTAGTTGGCCACTCTAGTATTAAGACTTGAAGTTTAAATAGGCACTGTCTTCTCTGGTGAAAACTCTTTTCCCTTTATTAATTGGATAGTAAATTAATTAGAATAAATTGTTTACTTTATTGACTCCAGCTGCATGGGATATAGAGCATATAAATTTTGGATTGTTGAACTGTTCTTTTTCTAACTTGTTTAACAAGATGCTTCTGACAAAGTTAGCTGGGCTTAGCACTATGCCTGAGAAGGCTGTTAGAAAAATTTCGGGAGTTTAGATAAGAAGTCAATTGATGTTACACTCATTTTTCCCAGTGATCCATTTTTTATGAATCTCTGAGCAGAAAAATGAAGTATTATTTCAATGCAAACAACTAAACAGCAAGCAAGCCATTTTAACCAGCACCACAAAAACACAAGGCTCTGAGAACAAAATAAATGACAGTGACCATCTGCTGACAGAGTCATTAAAACTAACCATCTCCTTATGGCAAAATATTTTAAGATTATGCTATAATGGTTCAAGGATATATTTTGCTAACTTTTGCTGGCAAAAGTGAGAAGTCTCCAGTTCTACAGGTAATGGCACCAAAAGGTGTCCTGTTGGTGCCCTGGAATCCAGCTGACCTAATGTTAAAGCACGATGGAAAGGATTAGGAAGGCCAACAGCTTCCTCTGCCTTCATTACCTCCTGTCTCTCAAATAAGATGAGGAAGGAGGTGAACATGCATTATTTACCACAGGAATCAGAATCTTTGTGATGCAAGCATGTACCTATTACCTTTATGGAAAGAAAACATATTTCTTCCAGTCCAAAAAAGATTAAAATCAAGATATGAAACTTGTAAACAACCATGAAATCAGGATATGACTCTCTGGTCAGGTTAAGCCATAAAGACATCTTTAACAAATAGGCTGAGTCTGTTTCATGTGGAATATGCCCTTCCAAAAGTATCAGCATAATCAGAGACTACCCAAGGGATCAATTTTCACTATGGTTATCGATTCACCTCTATAAATATTTTTTGTTGTTTGTGACTTTCTGCACCACTGTGTCTCTAGTTATCATTCAGACCCTTAAAAGGCACTGGTGTATTTTAACAGTGTAGTGCTCTTTGCCCATATACTGAAAGAGAATTTTACATCACTATGATTATTACAACAAAACAGATGGAACATTGTTTCCTGGTCCTAAAATACATGTATTTGGACACAAGACTTCTAATGTTGCCTGTCCTTTTGGATGCCTTGTATATATTATATTGCTTTCTACGCCAATGTTCTTGTTATGATTTGTCCTCTGCTTTGGCAATATTACATTTAATCAAAAAAGTTTATGGATGCAAAAGTCTTGAAAATGACTGACTGATTTCTGTTTTCAAAGAGGCACAAATGTATTTTTCCAATAAAGTGAACCTTACTGTCTTGTGTTTCTATTTGACAAAGACTTGCAATATTTTCCTTGCATATTTTCATTTGAACTGATACAGGCAGAAATAACCCATTATGACTAATTGAGGATTGAGATTGTCAGATCATGAATAGCAAAAGCACTGTCATTCATATTTTTTAAGACCACCAATTTCCTTTATAAGCATTTAAATATACTACCCAGCATTTTGTTATAAGGACATACTTCTCTCCACTCTGTTTCTTCGTAGCAACTAACAAGTCTATTCATAGAGCCCACTGTCAGCTCTTTTCTAGCTACTGAATAAGAGGAGGTTATCTTATTGAAAAGAATGTTATGATAGGTATCATGGCAAGTGAGAGCAATGCCCAGGAATCCCTATGCTAAAACATCTTCTGAAGCTCTGAGTAAAAGAGACCCTGACTTGCTCCCACAGGACTGACAGTATCATTATCCTTGGGTTTAGAGAGACATCACTAAAAATCATGCCTTAGTGACACCTTTAGAGCTATGCCACCCACCACCCATTGATGCAGTCAGACACAAAATGATCACACACAGACCTGGAATCTTTTGAGATGCAGTGCTGAGGCCGAAAAAAAAGGACCTTTGTTTATTAATTTCCAAATATATACTTTTATCAAGGTGACAATGGATTGGAAGGTGAAATTCCCACTTCTCAACCACATTGGTCAATCAGACTATCAATCACATTCTCCTCCCATTTGAAGGAATGCAAACATTGGCCATATTTACAAAAAACAATTCTTTGTTTATGTTAAAAGGCATGGGAAAGTGAGAAACTCTGACTCCAATATGAAACATCAGAAGGCTAGAAAATTCTGGGCGACAACCCACTGCTAATGGTTGTTGTCCCCTTTCTGACAGAGGCTGTTAGGTGGGGAGGGTGCAGCCCCTGCTGTGTCAGGAGGCCGGTGCCCATAGCCAGACTTGCTCCACTACTCCTGGCGCTGTGCTGTGGCTATGCTACCCTGCCAGGCTGTGGCTATGTTTCTTGGGGGTGAGGTAACTGTGGCCAGTCAGAAAGTAAAAGAGTGGCAAGAACTGAGTGCAAAGACTGTAACAGAAATTAATGCAGACCTTATCCTCGAGGTAGAGAGTGCTTTCAGGGAACACAGACCAAAAAACCCCCCAAAACATAAGCATAACATCTCAGACAAGAAATCCATAGTGGTGGTAACAAACAACAAAACCAAGGATGCAGAAAACAGAAACCACCACTTGATTTAAATTGCCAGTTTTCTTCTAAATCTGTGTTTGGTATCTCAAAGCACAATGAAGTTACAGAAAAAGTTTTTCTGGCGGACTAATATGAAATCTTTTCAGTCTGTGTCTTGTCTTTCCTGAATTTGCCACTTAAACACCATTGAACACTGCAGCACGAATGGTTTTATGATTGAGATCCCCAATAATATTCAGTATAAAAAGAAAAGAAACATGGTAAGTCAGTAAGAGAGGGGTAACTGTTGGCAAGCCAAAAAGCATAAGAGAAGTGAGATTTTGCTACCCAAGATAGAAAGGGCTATTTGGAAACTTCTGCTCAGGCACCAGTGGGTCCTCACTACTTTTCAGCAGATGGCACTCCAGTTCTAGTGTTGGACTTCATATGAGAAAGTCACTTGGACTCCCAGAACAGGACTGCCTCCCTGTTTATGCACATGGCTTCAAAAAGGGATTTCACACTTTGTAATTGTTTGAGAAACAATGGCCAACCAGAACTAATTCCCCCTATGAATGCAAATTGTTCTTAAATTGTAGAAGTCAGCAAATGTTTACAGTCAAGCAAATTACTAATTATTTTGCAAATGTAATCTAACTATGCTCTATTTTAGAAACACATTGTGAAAATAGTGTCAGATAACACTAGTTATTTACTAGAACACTGTTTGTGAGCTGTCAAACAATATAAAAGCTCTGGAGAAAGAATAAAATCTCTTTTGACATACACACCTATTAAGACCAAAAAGCAAATGCAAATTGCATAGATTCTATTAGGGCCTTACAAGTACAAGACACTTTAAAAAAGAAAATAACATAGTCTACTGAGCAAAGAGAAAATGCAAAGAAGCATTTTTTCTGCCAAGAGCAATAGACATTACAATGGAAGAAAAAATCACCCTTATCTAAGGCAAGGACATGCTACATCTTTCAATGGTGATGACAGAAAATTTCAAGCAATTGCTTTTAAATACATGAGGTGGCTCTCCATGCATATTATAAACATATTTTCATATTTTAAAAACCTTGCTTCTTGAGGTAGATGCAACTGTTCAAAGAAAATCAGTTCAGCTGACTAAAACCCCAATTTCCAAACCCCTGAACCTCTAGGGGATTCAGCACTGATTAAAATAATAGTTTTGAATGCCACCTAACCCAGACCATTTGATATTACACAGAAAATGTGCACTGTGATTCAAGGCAGATCATTCCTCTCACTCCCAATTTAGTTCTTTAGCTGCTTGGGATTACACAGGGCGCCTAAACTGCAAGACATACTCTAGGTGCATTGACACTGACTTCTAGAAAACACAAAATCATTATCTGAGTCACCTCCAAGAAAGTAAGAATGTCACAGTCAAAAAACCCACAACTGGTCCAGTTTCTTTTTATTTCATATGAATTCTAAACAAAACTTTTCACCTTCTTTTTCTCCTAAGACTTTCATGGTTTTCATGCTTCTATAGAGACCAGACTCTCTAAAATGCTGAAGTAGTAAAGTTTTTATAAAATTCTAAATTCCGAATTTTCCCCCAGATCTAGCCATGATTTTAAGCAAAAAATTTTACCCTAGATGAAAAAGGGAAAATAGCTAGTAAAAAGTTTTTAAAAAAAGAAAAAAATGGTACACTAGGGCACTCTCCAAAATGCCATAGATGATCAAAGAAAAACATTAAGATGTGTATGTCAGAATCAGTTAAAAGTCCTAATAATAGCAGCATAGAATATGCCCTACATCTCTACTCTGATAAAAGAAGCCTCAGTATTCTGACATGACTGAAACACAGCAGATGCATTTCATAAAGGTCTACTAATCAAGTTAGATTTAGAGCAGAGATGCTTCTGCTTACACAGAAAGCAGGACAGGTAAATTTTCCTCCTACAGTTATTTAAATTTTAATCTCCTTTGCAGATTTTACCAAGCAGTTGGTATGAAGACATGGCTGAACCACACAAAATACTTAGCATCAGTTCATGTTAAGATACTTCCTTATAATCCAAAGCTGTTCTTTACTGCATTTCATGGTCCAGCACCCTCTGATGTGTTATTTGTTACTCAAACTCTCTTCACAGCAGGATTTCTATGATCAGCTTTCTACAGGGAGACTACTCAGAACCCAGGCTAAGTGCAGTTGATTTTCTGTATATACCAGATCACAATCCGCAGAGAGTTCTTGACAAACTACAGGGCTGGACAATCACCAACCATATGAAATTTCACAGGGGAAAGTGCTGGATTCTGCACCTGAGGTGGGTCAGCCCTGGATGTATGGACAGAGTAGGGAATGGGAAGCTGAGGAGCAGTGCTGTGGGAAGGACCTGGGGGTCCTGGTCAAGGGAAAGTTGAACATGAGCCAGCAGTGCTCTGGCAGCCAGAAGGGCCAACCCTGTCCTGGGGGTCATCAGGCCCAGCAGTGCCAGCCAGGCAAGGAAGGGGATTGTCCTGCTCTGTTCTGAGCTGGGGCAGCCTCAGCTCCAGTTGTGGGGGCAGTGTTGGGTGCCACAATGCAAGAAGGATATAAAGCTATTAGAAAGTGTCCAAAGTAGGGCCATGAGGATGAGCCTTATGAAGAGGGGTTGAGGGCACTTTGTTCACCCTGGAGAAAAGGAGACTGAGGGGAGATCTCACTTCAGGTACAACTTTCTAACGTGGGCAAGAGAACAAGCAGACACTCTTCACTGTGATCTCTTCTCTGCGGTGACCAGTGAAAGGGCCCATGGGGATGGCCTGAAGTTGTGTCAAGAAAGGTTCAGGTTGGATATTAGAAAAAGGTTCTTACCTTAGAGGGTGGTTGGTCATTGGAACAGGCTTCCCAGGGAGGTGGTCACAGCACCAAGCTTGTCTGGGTTCAAGAAACATTTGGACAACACTCTCAGGCACATGGTGTGACTGTTGGGAATAGTGCTGTGCAGGGCCAGGAGCTGGACTTGATGATCCTTGTGGGTCCTGTCCAACTAAGCTTATTTTATGATTCTGTGAGCTGAACAATAAAAGCAGGAACTAAAGCAATGCAAGACAATGTCATTCTTTTTTGGATTTCAACAGACTTCAACTAAAGAATTAGAAGAATTAATTTGAGGTTTGGAAAGTATTTCTGAAAGCATTTCTTTTCCTGTGATCAGATGAACTCCTCAGAGCATACCAAAATTGTATAGCAGTGGGTATTTCTTAAGATTCAGCTTGGGCATTGTTTCTGCTTACTAAGGAAGCACAGCAGGAGATAAAGCCAACAGAAAAAAAATTCTATTCTCTTCCATAAAGGGTCACCCTACCTTGGAATCGCTTAAGGCTGTATTTTAGTTCTAGGTAATTTAATTTTTTTTTGTGTTCCTTCACCTAGCTAGATAAATATAATTTTTCTTAACTCAAAACTAGCTAAACAAAAAGCTGAGATTATTTGATTTGCCTAGTGATCTCTCATTCTGAAATATGCAATTCATATTACCTACTACATTTCCTTCATATCCATTCTCATTCTGCAATTACTTTCCATTTTGTTTTTTGATTTTTAGTGCTTTATTGCCTAATACTGTGGAAATAATGGCATTTATTGATCCATGTCTGTTTATATCACAGCTCAGGCAAGTATTTTTTTATACATGGCTTGAGAAACTTTCTTAGCTTTTTATTTGATTCGCTACCTAGATTAGAGGGCAAGCAATAAAAGGATCTGGTAAGGCACTTAGTGCTTTGAGCTCTCACTTCAGTCATATAAGTGGAGCTGAACCAGTACCTGAACAGATATGTAGTAGATTTGATGTGGGCACCTGCTGATAAATATATTCCAGTTTTAGGATGTTTTTGACCTAAAAGGAAATTCATCTTTAACAGAGCATAGCTATTCCAAAAAACACACTCCCAGAACACTTCTTGAAAGGGCTAAAAATAGGAAGTAGTCTTGCCACAAAACACTATAAAAAGGGAAATAGTGGTTTACAAGTTGGTACATATTAAATGATTGTGTGACTTTTTGCCAATGGAGGTTTTTGAGTTACATGAGCTTGGCTGTGTCTGTGTTCTGAGGTACCTGAAGAATTATGTAAGTTTTCCTTTTTTATGAGCTGAATGTCTTTAGCATCTGCCTTGCTCCCAGTACATTCTCCTAAATAATCAAAAGACTATTTACAGTTATGTCAGCACAGATTTCAGCACAAATATTAATCTGCCCAAAACCTGAATACCTTGTTGAAGGGTGAGTGATCACTGATCAAGGTATTAATCTTCTAGTACTTACCATCTGTAGGCAAGGTGGTACAGTTATAGTATAATACCTGGTTATAATTTTCTTTAAAAAAATCCTATTTGCCTCGCTTATTTTTTAAGTTAGAAATACTTTTATGCAGAACAATAAGAGAGATAATTTATAAATAGACTATTTGGCATAACAAGACATAGAAAGCCATTGAAACTGCATGACACATTCAAAAGCTTTTTTATATATTTGTAAGATGTATACATGTATATAAATATTTATACCTTTATGGTTGTTACCTGATAATTAAAGCAGATAGTATGCTCAAAACCTCTGAGATTTCAAACAGGGAAATAAAGCAACACAGAGTTATAGGATCATCAGGTTTGGAAGAGACGTTTAAGATCATCCAGTCCAACCACCAGCCCAGCATTGCCCCAAACCCCTAAACCACATCACCCTATGCCAGATCAAGATACCTCTTGAATGCCTACAGGGATGGCAACCCCATCAACTCCCTGGTGCATCCTATTCCAATGCATGACTAACCTAACAACAAAAAAGCTTTTTCTGGTATCTAATCTGACTCTCCGTTGTCTCAGCTCAAGGCCATTTCCTCTTGTCCTCTCACTGCAGGCACTACAGCGGNGTTTCCCGGCAAACAGGGAACAAAAAAAAAAAAAAAAAAAAGAAAAAAAAAAAAAAAAGGAAAAAGAAAAGAAAAAAAGAAATAATGCAAGACACTTGACAAGTAGAAATGAGTTTGTTTCATACCCATGGTTACTTCTGCACAAAAACTTTGACTTTGGCCATGCTACACAGGGCTATGGTAAAAGTGCCTACTCTAATTTAAGGATAATCTGTAACCAGTAGGTACTTAGCATACTCAGAACAGGAATGCTTCAATTTTTTACATAATCACAGTCTTCTCTTTTCAAAAATTTTGAGAAGAAACAACCATCATTTTGCAAGTCCAGCCACTCAAAAATAATATTCCACGCTGTCACATATGAGAGATACCCAAGAGCAATTGCCCAGTGATTATCTCTGCAGTCTGTCCCTTGATGCTTCATTGCAGACAACAAACTGGATTTTTCTCAGAAAGCATCAAAACTGCTATGCTCTGCAAGTATGATGATATGATGGACAAAATTTTATAGCATTGTGGGGTACTGCATGGACCTGCTTATGATAGCTGGAGTAGACTCTTGCTTCCTGAACTTGTAGGAGTAGAATAAGTTTGTTTCTAGGACAGTTCTATGCTACAAGTTAGTAATTTTCAAATGATACATCTCTCTCAGGCTATGTTCATTATTTTTGTCTCAGATTTAACATCTTATGTAGCTGGCATGTTCCTGTGGCAGACTCAACACTTGAGGATTGCTAGAGTATGACAGAAGTTTTTTTGTGGAAAGGAAAAAATTCTGTGTCTACCTCATACCAACTGACACAACTCTTCCTTTCATTCAGTGTTCTCTCTTTGCAGTGCAACCAACAGAAGGCTGACCCCATCAGCGACAGTGATGCAATAATGTATTTAAGAAGGAAAAAANACTTCAGACTCTATTCCTCATTTACGTGTGCTGCCAAAGAGGTAGGAGACTGAGGTCTTAGAAATTGTATTGAGTCCAGGAATAAGGGAAGGGTTAAAGGAACCTACTGTCTTTTGACTGGCAAGAAATTAAATAATGTCCATGNATGGCTGCACTACAGCAGACATGAAGGTGAGAATATGTGACAGAAAGAATTCTGCAGACACCAAGCTCAGTGGAAAAGGAGGGGTAGGAAGTGTTCCATGCTGGGACAGAGTATCCTGTGAAGCCCATGGTGAGACAGCTGTGTCCTGCAGCCCCAGAGGGGGCAGAGATCAACCTGCAGCCTGGGGAGGATCCCTTGACAAACTGGGTGGATGCTCAAAGCAGATTGTGATCCCCTGGAAAGCCTACACTAGAGCAGGGTCCTGGCAGGACCTGTGGAGCGTGGAGCTGACACAGGAGCAGTTTTTCTGGCAGGACTTGTGACCCCACAAGCCCCTCATACTGGAGCAGCCTGTTCCTGGAGGACTTACCCCATGGGAGTGACCCACAATGGGGCAGCTTGTGAAGAACTTCAGCCTGTGGGAAGGACCTATGTTGGTGAAGTTTGTGGAGGACTGTTTTCCATGGCAAGGACCCCACACTGTGGCAGGGGAACAGGGTGAGGAGTCTTCCCTGGGTAGGTAGGAATGGCAGAGATAAAGTGTGACGAATTAACTTCAGACTCTATTCCTCATTTACGTGTGCTGCCAAAGAGGTAGGAGACTGAGGTCTTAGAAATTGTATTGAGTCCAGGAATAAGGGAAGGGTTAAAGGAACCTACTGTCTTTTGACTGGCAAGAAATTAAATAATTTCCATGAGCTGAGCCTCTTTTGCCTGTGACAGTAAATAGTGAGTGATCTCTCCTTGTCCTTATCTCAACTATAATGAGCCATTAGTTAATTTTTTCTCCTCTATTCATCTGAGGAAGAGAGTCATTGAACAGCTTGCTAGGGCACCTGATCCAGTCAGGGTCAAACCAGCACAAGTGCACATGTAACACTAATGCATATATATATTTATTTCTATTTTAGACATATTTATTTATTTATTTATATTAATTTTATTGATATATATTTATAAATATATGTGTTTAAATATATTTCATGAAAAGGTATTTCAGAATTTACTTATATTCTTATTGAATTATGATGATATATGAAGATGCTAGTATAGGAATAAAAATTTTTGTCTGAAAAGAGAAAAAAAATATTTCCTCTATCAAAGCAGAAACTCCTCTCTGCCAGAATGTACTCACAGTGGCTGACAGATAAAGGCCCACAGCACTCAATGCAACCAACCCATCAAGAACGAAAGATGCTCCTTCACACTGGCGTCCAGATTTGAATTTTAAGAAGCTCAAGCCTAGTTTAAGAAAGGGAACCTCCAATTTTTCCAGAAGTATTACAAAATACAAAAAGTATCTCATCTGCCAAGGCAGGTGAGATCAACAAGGATCATGAAGTCCAACTTCTGGCCCTGTACAGGACCATCTCCAAGAGTCATACCAAATGAAAGATGATTCCATTTAAAGAGTAACTAAGCAGTTGCTCCTTTGCACATCCCATGTTACTGCTTCTACTGAACATGGCACAGAGTTACACAGAAAAAGCCAAATGTATATGAAATTTCTCACTGAGAAATGAACATATGCATGAAAGCTGTACTATGGAATCTTTTCCACCTGAAGGAATAGTGCAGGAGAAATAAGGAGATCAATATTTCTGGAAAAAAGCATAGACTGTAGCAACAGTGATTTGTCAGAAAGTGTGTGGAGTCTGTGAAAACCTTGAATAGATCGAAAGGAAATGCTTGGGGCTTTTTTTCCCAGACAAACAAGATTACAGAAATAAAATCATCTAAAAGATGCACTTCGTTAACTACATTTTTCAAGTAATTTCAGAACAAGACTAACTTCTTCAACAAAATTTCAACAAGACAAAGTAGAAATTCTCTTGAAAAGACAGAATTATCCTATGAAGAAATATTTTATGAAAAACAAATTGCTATTGAATTAACATTGCCAACTGCTCTTGCACTTTGTAGATATATGCAACTTACTGTATCATTGTGATTGTGGCTGGATGGCAGAAATACAGACCTTGGAATCTAAAACGCTGCTAATCTACCAACAAGCCTTAGGCAAGACTGCAAAATCAATTGCAGTAGACAGGCTTATATATTTCTTTATAATATAGTAGAAAAATATTTCTATTTAAAATACAGGATCTGAAGAATATTAAATTAAGTTTGGAGTTTTCCTTCTCTGAATTTTTACTGAAGACTGATCAAGCAGTATATTTTGGTGCAAGACATTTAAATCTCCTTAGTCTTTTCGGTGCGAGGGGAAACCTCAAATAGCATTACACTGTATGGATCACTAATAATCTGTGATTTTCTGTAAATTAATCATTAATTACAGGTCTAGCTAATTCCATGCCTAACTTAGGGCTACAATAATTTTGAATTAGCATACTAAACTAATACAGTAATTAAGAGAATTTTCAATTCACTGTATATATGTCCATGTGGTGATTTTTGTATATTTCAAGAAAAATATATATTAACATAGACTTAAAAACCCTGATAAAATATAAATGGTCCATAAAATAACTAATGATTGTCACATTCTTAATGGAAAAAAGGGATACAATGCTTAAAAAAAGCCTTCCCAAAACCAACAAAAATGTAAGAAGTGGTGATAGATACAGAAAAAAATAGATATTGAGGAACTACTAATACTCTTCTACATCAAAAGTGTTTTTTTCCAAAACTTTTGAGAGTGAGTGGGAATGTAATTTGCAGGTGGGTGTGGTGAATTTCATTTTTCACCTGCTATAGCCCTGAGACCACTTTTACCAGCAGTCCAGTAGTCTTCCTCTCACCATCAGTATCTTTGCTTTGTAAGCTATCGATGTAAAGTGCGCCTAAAATTATGGAAAAAAGTTCCCTCATGTCTAGCCCTTGATTTAATTACGTTGAAGAGCATCTATTTCCCCAGTATAAAACATGATCTGATGAAACTCTTAAGAACCACAACCATCATCATCATGATAATCATCATCAGAATGACTTACTGAGACTTTGTACAGCTTGCAAGGGGGATAGTAATGGAACAACAGTATTATACTTCTGACTCTAAGAAGCACTAAATAATTTAGATTAACTAAGCCAATGTTGACTTCTCTTTCCAATATCCTGAAAAAGTAATATAACCAGCAGACAAGTAAGAAGGGTGTATCAGCCTTTACTTTGATTTGATTTGTCTTTTTATTGCCAGCAACAGCAAGTCTAATGGAATAAAAATGAAGCCTTTTTTAAAATTCTGCTCAGAAAGACATCTAAAAAAAGATACGATTTTCAGAATTTTTTTATTAAATTGATGATGCTTTCATTTGAGCTAATTAAATCTCATCAGCTTAATGCAATATGTAAAATGCAATATGCTTTAAAAATTAGGGTTTAATACTTCCTTATTCTGTGCAAGATCTTACCCTATGAAGTGTTTGTAATGAAAAAAAATTAAACATTAAATTACAGAAGAACTGTTAGACAAGTAATTCCAAATTTTTTGATAACACAATAATTTTGGAGTGAAATGACTGAAAGAGGACCTCATCAGTGTCTATAAGTATGTGCAGAAAGGCTGTGAAGAAGCCAGGCTCTTCTTGGTCAAGTAAAACAAAAGGCAATGGACAGAAACTGATGCACAATGTGCTCCACTTGCATATGAGGAAGAACTTCTTTACCCTGCCGGTGACTGTGCACTGGAACAGACTGCCCAGAGAGGGTGGTATCTCCCTCACTGGAGATACTCAAGAACCATCTGGACAAAGTCCTGTGCAATGTGCTCTGGGATGATGCTGCTTGAGCAGAGGAGTCAGACTAGAGGACTCATTGTAGCCCCATCCTGACCCATTCAGTGAAACTGCCATTTCTGCTAAAGACCTCCACTGTACAGATCTTTTTCCTTTGCTTTTATTTATTTCTGTAATTTTTTTTTGTTCATACCTTTCCTTTTATAGAAAGCAATCTGTTTTAATGAAATATGCCCCTTCCCTTATTTTTTCTTGGAAGTATATTCATCACCAGGAAAGATATATCTTAAATGTTCCTTTTTTTTAAATATTGTACATACTACATTCTTTCCACACTGTTTGGGGATGTGACAAAATGTTGTTAATTTCTACACACAAAAGACTTTATTTACTATTTAATATTAAATATACTGCATTACTAGCTGTCACAAATGCTCCAAATAAAAGATCTTTGAATTAAGATTAGAGCTCTGTAGTAAAAGCAGTAAGAATTCCTTATATTCAGTGAGTCTATTCCATTTCTCAGTCTATTCCGTTTCTGAGTATATTCCACTTACAGGCATGCTAACTCAATAAATGCTTGTAATAGCAGCTCCCTTTAAAGTCTGATGCATTGATTTTTCCTGGATATGGTTTCATAGGTATTGCTAAATATATTCATGAATAATAAAGAAATTCTAAATGACTGTAAGTACTTGTTAATATTGGCTTATTTTTCAGTTGTCTGGAGGTTTGATAATCTTTAAAAATTTATAGTTCACACAGCCTCAGAAAATAATAATTCAAACTATTTTGTATACCACAGATTACAGTTTTCCAAAGTGTTCTTTTGCTGTAACTACCCTGGAAAATTCATCTAAAAGTCCATACTTATATCCATATCTATCCCTTTAGAGTATTTGTGATAGTTATTTCCCATTTAAAAAAAGCAAAACTTCCTTATGTTTGGTATCAGCTTTGGTTAAGACAATGCACTTCAGGTTTTTTTGCTGATGTGTCACTACCTATAAAATAATGAAAAATGATGTAGATATGCTATTTTCAAGAAAATGTAACTAGAAGGACAAATGGATCTATTTTGTATAATACACTAATCTGAGCAGTTTGGTAGGAAGGACACAAACTTAAATGCACCCCAAGCACAAGAACATGCCAGGTAGGAAATGGATTGAGAGCAGGGCTGTGGAAAAGGACTTGGAAGTGCTGGTGCACCAGAAGACAGCCATGACTCACCACGGGCAGCCCAGAAAGCCAACAATGCCCTGTGCTGCTTCAAAAGCAGCATGGACAGCAGGGCGAGGGAGGGGATTCTGCTCATCTCCTCTGCTCTGGTGAGACCCCACCCGCACGGCTGCATCCAGCTCTGGGCCCACAAGACAAAAAGGACATGGACCTGCTGGAACTAGAGCACAGGAGGGCAACAGCGAGGATCAGACTGTTGAAACACCACTCCTCGACAGGCTAAGAGATTTTGGGGTTCTGTTGAACCTGGAAAAGAGAAGGCTCCATGGACATCAAGGAGCACCTTCCAGTCTATAATGGGGTCCCACACGAGAGGTGGAGAGGGACCTTTTATAAAGGCATGGAATGACAGGACAAGGGAGAATGGCTTTAAACTGAAAGAGGTCAGGTTTACATTAGATATTAGGAAGAAATTCTTTACTCAGAGGGTGGGGAGGCTCTGGAACATGTTACGCAGAGAAGCTGTGGATGCCCCATTCCTGGAAATGTTTAAGGCCTGGCTGGATATGGCTGTGAGCAGCCTGGTTTAGTGGAAGGTGTCCCTGAACATGGGGGGCTGAAACTAGGAGATCTCTAAGGCCCCTCACAATCCAAAATATTCTATAGTTCTGTGATCCTTTACTGTACCACAAAAAGGAGATGCCTACTCTAAGTAATGGTGATGTCAATACAGCAGGAGCAATTTAAACTCTGCTGAAGAACCAGAACACTATTTCCTGTTTGCTTCTTTCCTCAAATAGCTTTTGGCTTGTGCTTTGTGAACTTCTTGTATTTCCTTCTCTGAAACACCTTTAGGCTTTATGGATTCACTTTTATATACACAAGCATCTCAGAGGGATTAAGCTGGATGAATACCACTGATTTAGTCCAAACAGGGATTATGATGCTTTCACATTCTTTTACAATTTTTCAGGCTTCCTGCCCTCTTATTTTCCACCTCATGCTCCCTCTCAGCTGACATAGTAAAGAAAAGCCACAACACCTCTGTTTGTTTATGCTGGGTTGGACCCACTAATTACAACCCCAAAGACTCAAACTAACACCAAAATTTGACATCTCATCAAAATGCCATGGAACGCTTCATTATCCTGGTGCATATTAGAGCTGCCGTATTTATCTGGAATTCAAAATGAATAAAGAATGGGAGAAATACAAAAAAACCCCAATTTTCAACACAACATTTAACAGGAATAGAGAAATTTTACTAACTACTCAAGAATAGACACCAAATGATGCATGATGTCTCTATTGTTAATAAAAAATCATGGAAGGAAAAACCCCAAAACTACAAGCAGGATTCTCTAAGTAAATGGTGTACAAAGTCTGTAAAATATTCTCCACCATTTTATTCTTTGTATTTAAAGACTTTATATTGCTTAAGGCCAACAAGAAAAACAGCATTTGTAAAACATAGAAATTTGATGATTCTTGACAGAAATACTTCTGGGAGTAGGGAGTACTAGTGGGAGTAGTTCACAGCTGTATGCTTTGTCTTGCACACAATCATTCTTCATCTCAAACAAGAAGTGGTGGCCTGATTTTTAGGAAGAGCATTCAATGCAGCTGCCAGCAGAGGAAGCAGGGGACCACTCTGCGCCTTCTGATACACAGATGCTCTCTAGAACATCTCTTACACGATCCAGGGATGCTCTGGCAACCCCTCCTTTCCCCTGTTCACAACATGACCAGCCAGAAAAGCCGCTGCAGCACTTGCTTCCCACGTAAGGGTTTTCTCACAGGGCTGGTGGCAGCACCAGCTGCCTGCAGGCACAGCAGCTCCCAGGCTCACAGCCAGGCTGCAGCCCCTGTGCTTCTTCCTGCACGCCTCCTGTGAGAGCATGGACACTCCAGTTCTCAAAACATCCCCTCAAACTTTGCTGCCTCCTCAAAAGCCTCCTCAAAAGCAAAATGCAGGTATAGGTCTCCAGCTATGTGTCTGCTTCCAGCAGGCTGGTGCAGTTAGGACTCCTGCTTCAGCAAGGCCAAAATGCCATTCAGGCATTGTGAGATCCCTGAGAACACTGCATCTCACCCTGGCACTAAGCTACAAACAATATGCAGTGGCATAGGAAAGATAGGTCTTTCCATCTAGCAGATACCAGATGGATTTTAAAAAAGTAAAAGGAATTTTCCTTCTTTCCTAGTATTTTTCAACTCTATACATTGGTTTTTTTTATAAGCTAACAGAACAGAATAGACATACACAAGAATGTTTGGTTAAAAATGCTATCATTTAAGCAAGGAACAATTTATCACAAATAAATCCCTGAAGGCCTTGGTCAAAATTTCCAATGTGATGAAATCTTTAAATCACATTTATTGTAATGTTACTAGCTCAGTAATAGCACAATTGAAAAAGAAACTGCATAAACCCCTTAATTTCTTGCCTGTCAGATTTTCAACTGTATCTAAATAATTATCAATATTGCCATAGCAATATAGTGTAGAAACAGAGAGTGAAACAGATTCTTATTGGGTACTGCCTTTTATGAAAATTCATTCAAACAAAATTATGATTTTGGATACTAGCTTCAACACAGTGGAGTCTGGCCTTCAAAATAATCTAAAATGCAAACTTTCTTCCTGCATCTGATACAATAATTACTAGGAGGCAATGGATCATTTCATTAAATAAGACAAGAAAGTAGTCAATTGTCCAATATTTACATAAGTCCTCCCTTCAGTGGCATGACTTATAGTGCATGTAAATCATTTAGTTGCTTTTAATGGCACATCAGCCTACTCTCAGAAGTAGGTTAAAAAAAGGACAACCTGTGAGACCTACAGCTAAAGTAAAGATTTTTGAATACTGGACCCCAAATTCAGGCTGCAGAAAATGAAGTGCAAAGGTAAGTGTGCATTAGATAGGGGATCATTTGAAGCCCCTTCTCAGGGAACATGTGAAGGTGCCTAATACGGAATTTTATGAGGATAGATAGATTTCAAATGAAAATTTTATGTTTATGTTAGGAGGAACAAAGGTGTATTACAGGAGGTCAGTCAAAGATGAACATTTTGCAAAGGTATCTGAACTGTCTACTGGGTGCTTGCATATAAATTATTTAGATAAAAGCATTGGAAAGATGTGTGAGGAAGTTTTAACAGTAAATTTTAACTGACTACTTTAAATCTTTTGCTTAAGGACAGTAGAGTTATGGGAACAGAGAGATCTGAAGGTGAATAGAAGGCAATTCATAGATGCAAGCTCAGATTAAGTCAAGTAAACTGGCACCTGTTAGGCTGGTCTTCAAAATGTGACATTTTGCTTAAGAAAAGAAATAAAAAGAAATCACATGTTAAGGAATAAGAGTAAGAGAGAGGAACACGATTATCTGCAGATCATAACTAGCAGCACAAAAAGCCCATAAAAAAATCCATAAATAGCCAAAATTTATGTGGTTTAACCCCAGCTCACAAAAATGTACCATGGAGTCACTCACTAACCCCCCTTGCTCTGCCCTGTCTGTGGTAAGATGGAGAGGAAGGCAGGAAAACGATAAAACACTTGGGTTGAGATAAGAATAGTTTAATAATTGAAATAAAAAAAATATAATAAATACCATTATCAAAGTAATATTAAAAATAATTTAAAAGAGAGAGTGGAAGAAGCCCCAAGCCCCAGAGATGATGCACACTACACCTGGTCACCATTTGCTGATTGATGTCCAGCCTGGCCCGCAGCAGTGACCTGCAGCTCCCAGCCAAATCCCCCACATTACTTGCTGGGCATGACCTTCTATGATATGGAATACCTCTTTGGTCTGCACAGGTCAGATGTGCTGGCCCTGCTTTCTCCCCAGTTTTCTGTGTGCCCACTCACTGACAGAGCACGGAAACTCCTTGATTTAGGGTAAGCTCTGCTTAGCACCAACCAGAACATCAGTGTGTTGTCAATATTTTTTCTCATAGTGAATCCAAAACACAGCACTAAACCAGCTACTAGGAAGAAAATTAACTCTATCCTGGCCAAAATCAGAACAGTGTGATAAGACACATCCATTAAAATATCCTGGCTAGACCTCATTAGATTCAAACACAGTTTCTTGCCACTCTGTTTTGATTAATTTAGATTAAATTTTAGGATCCATATAGCCGATAACTTCTTTGAATTTATTCAACAATGATCTTTAGTATATGGTTATAAATTTCTGTAAATGAACCTTTTAAAGATGTACATTTATTAATGCAAAGCCCTAGACAGTTCCTTTAGGGATAACAGGATATTTTTCTATTTGTTAAATGGGTAAAGTGGAAAGGAAGAATTCACAGTGAGAACAAGAAGTTTAAACTATTCTTTCTGAAATTATTTTTCATATTTACTCCAGTGAATTTTTATTACGGCTAGATATTGGCACATGTAAAGTTTACATAGCATCAGCAAAAGACAAGAAGCCTTATGAACAAGGAAGATGTATAAACTGCACTTTGAGAATACAAACAGCCCATGCACACACACAAGAAGTAGAAGAGGACAGGAATGAAAAATAACAAGGCCTAAGGACTAAGCAGGGCTAAACAGGATTGTATAATATCCTAGTAATGTCACTCAGATCATTTAGATCTATGACTAGTCTGATGACATTTGCTACAGGAAGAATGGTGCAGGAAAAGCCTCAGAAAAGGGGCACCTTCAAGAAAAAGGCATTAAAAAAAATAACATACATGAGTACTCCTTGCTGGTTTCTGAAAGACTTGAAGTACCCCTTATGACAGTATAAATGGAAAACCTGGATCCCAAAGAATCACTGAAAAGGGTAGTTCTCAACAGCAAAGACTTTTTTTCCAACCAGAGCATGCACTGTCAGATGAGGTGTTTTTTGTGNGACTACAATACAAGATTTTTACAGATACTTATGGAACACCTACTTACTAGATTTACTGTTTTCTCTCCAAATCTATGCAGTTTGAAATGAGAAAGGCTTGCTCCTTAAGAAAGGGGTGGGGGGAAAGTGTGTAATGAACCATTACTAAGAACACTGACATTTGTAGACAACAGCTGGATCCAAGCCAAGTGCCAAACCTTCAAGCCACAAAAAGTTAGTATTTAGCAGGCCTCTACTTGCTCTCTCATCATCAGGCTCTGTAGCGGGAGACATTTTGTTGATGGGATAAGTACAACCTTCATGGCTGAAGATGTCTTCGTTTTAAGACTGCAATTTGATTAAACAGTTAGCCTCAGTTTGTACAGTTAAAATGGTGACCTAACATGAAAGCATACAAATGAACTGAAAAAAAAATGAACTATGAAAGAGAAGGATTTTGCAAGAGCAAATGGATTTACAAAAGCAATACCAAGCAGAAGCTCTTGGAAAAAAACCATAAACCAACAGAAATAAGAGGAGGCAAATGTGTGGTGGTATGGAAGAAAAAGAATTAACATAAAATGAACATAAAAGCAT
Source organism: Hylia prasina (assembly GCA_013397195.1). NCBI lineage: Eukaryota > Metazoa > Chordata > Aves > Passeriformes > Sylviidae > Hylia > Hylia prasina. The sequence continues at coordinate 124,619 of VYXD01006401.1, forward strand.
GTAATTTAGTAATAAGGACTCTTAACTATAGCATGAAATGAGCTGCATTTGGTGTTGCCTTCAATTCAAATAAACAAATTGTTCCCAAGGGATTTCAGAGCACTGATCTATTATCATTAGATCAGAATGATCTAACTTCATTCAGACAAAACTATTCAGGAATTCTGAATTCCTGCTATTCTATATAAACTCATTGATCACAAAGTAGGAACTCTCTCCTACTCCCCCCCCACCCCATAAAAAGGTCTAACACCACCTAACTAACCAAAACTAACCTTTCTGACCTCCTGGGGAAATAGTTATTTAGAAAAAGTTTAGAAAAAACTGATGGCTGACCTCACAGACCAGCTGATGGTTCAAGGATTCACAGTGTAATTAGTGGATTCCTTTCAAAACTGCACATCTGGTTAGCTCTGATTTTCTCTAGGATTAATGCTGACATGACAGGGAACAGGGCTTGGTGACTGCAGACCTCCCCTTGTTCCTACGCCCTGTGCACCTATCATAGACATTCTATCCCATAATGCCCTGGCTGAATAACGGGATGTGTCCTTAGAGAAACAGAATCTTCCCATCTACAGCTCTCATTGTAAGGCTATTTCATGATATTACTGTTGATAAAGAAACAGTACTTTCCCCATGCTCCTAAAATACATAATATTCTGCATTTAATAATGCTCTGCTTTTTTACCATCTGTTTCTTCATCAGTTGCCATAAATATATTTTAAAAACATCCTTTAGACTCTCACAGATCATGAAACTCCCTTTTCCTAAACGCCTTCCAAGTTTTACACTGCAATCTGCTATACTGCTATGTAAAATAAAATAAACCAACAAAAACTAAAACAGCCCCCCCAATAAAAATCAAAAACCCAAAGTAAACAATCCACCACCAACTATTCTAACTGTCCTTTCCTAAAAGTTACAACCCTGCATTTATTATTTTTCAATTATTATTGTTGGTGGGATTAAATCCAAGCAGAGAAAAATCTCATCCTCTGTTAACTAGAGATGCATCTTTATACTCAGTAAGCACAGGCTGGAGATTTGTCCTACCACCATACCCATCTCTCCCTTAGAGTACTGCATTCTTTATAAAGAAAAATTAAGTGCATACTGATTCAAAGAATCGTCAGATGTTTAAGAAAGAAAAATGGAAGTTTACCTGGAAAAGTTCAGTAAATAATAGCTCATACTTACCTCTGGGATTTTGCACTCTGGGACATTCAGATCTCTCACTTAATTGCTTCTGACTCATATAGAAAAAAAAAAATACAACAGAACTCATTAACTTCCTTTAGATATTAGTCTCTTTGTTCCAGTCTTTCTTTGTTGATTAAGAAGGATCTCATAAAGATTTGCAACTCAGTAGATTCCGCTCCGCATTTACGTACATGTGAGACATGAGTTGGGGGGGTTGGAGAGCAAGAGCCAGTGGGAACTTAAAATAGAAAACCAGCAAAACAAGAAGACAGAGAAGGATTGTAGACGCTGCAAAACATGCACTGCTTTAGCTCTTGAGCTAGTTCTACCCTCCCATCCAATGCTGGAAAAACAAGATAATCACCTTTAGAAGTAAGTTCACCACATAGAATGTTTTCTTTCCTGTCTAGTGCTTCCTGGGACTTGAAATATGCAATATGCTAATCAGACCCACAACACAGTGTCAATGAGTCTAGCAGGCCACACCCATGCTGAGCATTACAGAAAAAGAAGCTTTTTTTCCAAACATTCCTCTAAAATCACTCCTATATTTTGGTGTAGTTACCGATAATTACAGACGCAGGACAGAAAAAAGAGTCATTGCTCAATGTACCCAAAGGCTAATGATTTTTCAACAGTTTTTAATGAAATAAAGCAAACAGACCTCAAAACTAGCTGTCAGTTTAGATCAAGCATTCAGTGCATTACAACGTTGGGATGGGAAGTTCAGAATGGTCTGAGACTGATTATCTCAACTTCAACAATGCCAAGAGAGCTACCTCCAGTGACCTGAGTGAAATTTATAAAACAAAAGTATGTCTCCAGTCTTTTTGAGGAGTCAGATTACCATAGCTGAGATTTAAGGAAGTTAATTCAGTCCTTTTGATCTAAAAATTGGTAGTAGGGTAATGCTGGATTCTCTCTCATCTCCCCCAAAAGAGCAGGGGGAGATGCCACCACAGGTGAAACACTACCTCAGCAAGAGTTATGTTTGCTACAGGACAACTAAAGAAGCAGGAAGCAATGCATTCCAGCATTGAAAATACTCATGCAGATATCTGACAGCTTGGAATTACCCACTTACTGCTAGCTATACTAATTAGCTCAGTAATTTCTGTAAAAAGTCAATAATCAGCTTAGTGTTTGCAGGTAGTTTTATTTTCTGGTCAGACCCACAGACAAAAGTACATATGGACACACTTCATTTCATAGTTCTTTAGTAGCAGATAGAGCTGTCCACGTATGTCCTTGATACATTTACCTGACAGAGCCTGAAATCTGTGTAGGTTGAACCACTGATGATGCCAAGGTATTTTTCATTTTGGATGTATACTCTTCTTTTTCCAGGTACCAGATTGCCACAAATGAATATTTAACATCAGCATTTCTTGTTCAGAGCCAACAATATACATACATTGCTGCTGCCTCCATGAAGATGACACTGACTTACCTAAGGCAAGACAGTGTCAAAGAGAAGGCAGCAGCAGGTTGAGCACTAGAATTCCAGTGCCACACGAAAATTTCAATCTTATCATGCCATACCTTTCTTTAAAGTTTTGATTATTTACTGAAAACTGAATTAGAAAATGATAAATCCAATATAATCTTAATGAACGGAACCAGAACAAGAGACAATAGGTTCAATGCTGGAACTAGCAAGCAGCTAAACCTAATGTCTTTTTTAAGGTCTGGCTACAAGATCAGAAAAGTCACAGTTATCCTCTTAGAAATTGATGGAAAACATTCTCACTCCCAAGCCTCTCATAGTAAACATCTCTAATAACATTTTCTTTCTGCAGCTTCCATCCTAGTGAAGCCTCCCCTTCTGCTTTGAAAAGGCCACCCAACAGAGTCCGTCTAGAAGAATAGTGCCTGTTGCACAAGTATTTCTTAATAAAATAAGCAAGCCAGAAAGAGCTGCACATGGGGAGAGTCATTAGAGAGGCTGCCTGAAATTTTTGAGTAAATGGTGATGACCTTTCAGGATGAGCAAATCAGACCTCATCTAAACACCATGCAGTCCTCTGCAATGACTACAACTGGACATGGCAGGAACTCCTGCAAAACAGTAAAAGGCCCTCCACAACAGTGCCAAGACAGTGTGTGATATAAATGCACTTTAGTTGCAGTAGAACCTGGTCCTTAATAGACTAGAATTACTTCTGTCTTTCTGTAAAAGATTTCCTAGGTAATTATGACCAGATACCTGAACTGAGGCACATGCTCCAAGCATATGGGTTTTTTTTAAATTAAAGGTAAATACCTTCTGCTACTAGAGATGTTTGTTTATTAAATTGAGCACAACCACTGTGACAGTAATGACCTTTCTTATAAAAATTGCTACAGTACACATTAGAGCATAATTTGTCATTTAAAGAACATTTCAGAGTTACCATTTTACCATTTCTAGTTATCACATTTTCCAATCATAAACTCACCTGAATTAAAGGAATTTTTAAAATGGTTCCAGAACCTTCTGCATGTTTTGGGCTAGAGCGTCAAATAATAAAAGAGTCTACAGTGCTGTCAGTGATATGGAGAATAAAAGCAGTTAGACAACTGTATGAAAATTAGAAGGTCAGACACAAGTGAACTATCTGCAATTGTGGAGTAAACACATGCCCTGACAGGTGCTTGATGAGCAGTCACTGAAAGCAAGTAGATGATGACATACAAAAACATTGATGCAGAGCAGCATATACTCCCCCTCAAGAAAGCAACACCAGTTATTTCTGAGACAGAAACAGGAATGGAAGAATTGGGTAGTTCACATGTTGTCCTGATCGCAAAGAACTGTGCAGTATCTTTCACCTGGGTAAAAGCTCAAATAAGCTCAAATATGTACTAAAATCACTGTCTGCTTCCTGGGATATCTATATAAAGTGTCCAAAATAAGGAAATTCAAAGGAACCAGTTAACCACTTTTTTAATATGTACACCTCAAAAAACATTTTTGAGGATTACTGCATTCTGCAAGAATATGTAAATATGTTGAACTGTCATCTATGTATTGTCTGTAACAGAAAATTTACAACACAAATAAGGAACTGTTCCACTCACTGCTACATCAGTATTAATGGCACAGAGAGACTGCATTGCTGTTGATAGTCTCCATACAGACAAATAAAGAACAGGCATTTAAAGTGTATGGAGACAGTCTGGGAGAAATGAAGAGACATCATCTGAGCATCTGGAGATGAGGTTAGGAAAGCCGAAGCCCAGATGTAGATGAATCCAGCATGGGATGTCAGAGGCAGTAAGTAAGCCTTCTCTAAGTAGACAGGTGAGTAGGAAAGCTAGGGAGACTGGTGCCACTGCTGAGCTTAGAAAATACTCTTCTAATGGAGTCACTATTTACTATTTCTTTACAATGTGATTTATACACCTTTACAAAGTTTTCAGGGGGTTGTGTTATCTAAAGTAGGTGTAACTTGGGCTTTAGTTTTATTTTTTGTTCAAATTTGGATACCCAAGCGTTCAAGGCACTAGTGGCTTTTGTGTGTTGCAAGACAAGCAAATTACTATGGATAGGAAAAATTCAAACTTTGATGTAGTGAGCTCATGTCATGTCAGTAATTACCAAAATTCACTGTACCTTTCTTACAAAGAGTCATTTGATGTTTGGGAATGTTAACAAAATTTTAAAAATATTTACATATTTACAGTGTTGTAGATTAAAAAAGAAAACAACACTGTTTTGGCTTGCACTGCAGCATTTACAAAAACCAGAAGTCTTTAGTTCAAGACATTTTCTCATTTCCTATGTATATGTGTATGTAATATAAGTCTGGCAAGTCTTTGCTCTGCAATCTAATCCAGTAGATAAATTTCTTATAACAAAATTGAAATCAAATCTCCATAGGGAAAAAAAAAGTCAGTTTTCAGAATGAATACTAAACACCTGATGCCCTTTTTAGTTGATCAGTTACACAACTTTGGGGTCTGCTTACATCCCCCCTGGTTTTCTGTTTATCCAAGATATACTTCCTGAAGAGTATTATAAAGATATAAGCATGTAAACAGATCTTGCTCTCATTCCTACCCACAGCATCCTTAAATAAAGTGAACCTCTTGTCCTGCTGGCAAGGCAGGGCAGTTCTGGGAGAACGTGGCACAGAAATTTGACAGAGCACATCACACTGTGTTCCCTTCACTGTAAGAGACTGCATTTTTTCTTGTTAGTTTGTAAAAAATACACTGCTAGTAATACAGTTGCTTCCCACACAAGAAGAGGAGCAAAGGACTTATCCTTCAGTGTTAAGGAACAAACATCACAACATTCCTACCACTTGCCAAACTTTGAAAAGTCATCCTACTGAGCTTTCTTTTCCCTCTAGTCCACTGCAAAAGGCCACATCAAAATAAAATAAGTGCTCTAAAGATGAGAAAGGTGAATAATTTCTTTTCCAGATTCCGCATTTAAGTAAAACATAGACATGACTTCAGGGAGGGATTCTTGTCCAAAAAAACCCCTCCTTCTTCTCCCCCTTCTGCCCTGCCAGACCAGCAATATATCTGCTCAAAAACTAAGAGGGAATTCATCAGTTGTCTATCTTCTCATGTAGTTACTTTGCAAGTGAAAAGCTAGTATGACATGCTGATTTAGTTATGTTTTTGTGGCCACTTTTGTACCCAGAAGAAGAGACCTGGGTACAAGACAATAGCAAATGAAACTCTATGAATATCGCTTCACAGCACTCTTCCAAAAGACACAAACAGAATCAGGGATGCTATCCAAACCACATTTTTCCTGATGACCATCCTACACGGATTCTTAATCATAATGATTCCTTCATATCACAAATACGTAGCTAAGTAGTATGCACTTATTTTATATTTTTAGTTAATATTTGTGAAGCTTTGTACATTTATTGTCAGGATACTTAAAATATCAGGTGCACCTACTTAAAACCTGCTTATGTTTTAAAATCTAGTATTTACTCTCATCATTTGTCTGTCCTCCCCAAATACTTTAAACTTACTTATAAATAATCATTATTCAATTGAATTCTTCTTTTGCTTGTGTCTGTGAAATTCAATATATTTCAGTCAAGTCATTCCTAATTTAAACTCTTGTCAGGGAAATAAAACTGAGACGAATGATCACAACCAAGGCTATGAATTTAATATAAAATTTGCTTAAAACATTTTTTTCTGTTGAAATGCTTTTTGTCTGGAGCTAAATTAATTATTTTCTTTTAGTGACATTGTTACTTCTATTTTAATGCTTTTGTATTGTTCAATTTCTAAAATGAAAAGTATAATCACAGAACACCAAGTTTTCAAAGTAGGACTGTGCATAAGTGTCTCTCTTCAGATGTTTCAACCAAATAGCAGACATCAGTAAAACTTCTAATATGGGACACAAGGGTCTTGTACGGCAAAGCGAAGGTCTGTTGACATTTCACTGAATTTTGAACACTGATCCTTTATCTTAGACACATCATGGTTTATCCTAGTTCAGTTTCATAAATAATGTTGTTTGTAGTAAAACTGTTTTGCCCATCTACAACCCAAGGACATTTTTTGTAAAATTATTAAAAGCCTCTGAAAAATAAAATTAACCCTGCCACAGGCATGTCTTTATAATGACACACCAGATGCACTGGAAGGAAAAAAAAAATCTGCTATTGCTTCAAGTACCCACCTACAGATACATTCTCTAGAGATAAATTTTAAGTGGGTTCACAGAAGATGATTTGAAAGAGGTTTTGTGATTGCAGCATTATCTGTGGGGCTTGAAATACTGTAATTAACAGCTGCACTACAGGCAGAACAGATTTGGGTTCAATTTAACCAGCAGCATCTTACACCATCAATTTTATCACAAGAACTGCTTCAGGAAACTAACATCAAATATTACAGAAGTTTCCAGGAAATTAAAGTCATTTATGTGAACCAAGTACAAGGTAGCCCTTCACATGGTGTTGTTCCATTATATTCTTCACTAGATAATGTACACCAAATGGATAGTAAAAGACTGCAAAGGGAAGTGAGAATTTTCCTCTTAGAGTATTGATAACCTGAAATGTTGTGCATGTAAGGACTGAAGTAAAATGTTAATCTAATCAAGCAACAATTAAAGCCTCTTTTCATGTGTATGTAAGCAGAACTGACACTCAATTTCATTCTTTCTGCAAGAGATTACCATGATGAAAATGTCTGAAGATTGCTCCCAGTGCAATTTCTACAGGAGTACATACAGTTTCTAGTCTCATTAAACTTGATTCAGCACAATGAACATCCAGCTGCTGCTCTGCATGCAATGACTCTTGGGAGCATCCATGGAGCTAGCAAGGAAATCTCTACATTTTATTCTCTTGCTCTGTTTTATCAAAGTCTACACTGAGTCTTTTATTCAAATTGTAGAGGAGGAGGTGATAGATGTAAAAGTAAGCAGCTGAATCAGCTGGTGATAATGAATCATGGGACAAGATGATTTTTTTTAAGGTCCTCTAAAAAGAAAAATCTGGATCCATGCTGTCTTGAAAAATTAAAAATAAACAAACCAGCAAAAAGACATCTGAAATCAATTTCTTTTCCCTCTTGTCTTTTTTTTTAATTTTTCATAATCATTTGTACATGACCAGACAATCCTTTCCTTGAGTTATTCCAATTTAAGAAAAGTAGTGAATAGGAGAGAGAGTAATTATGATGACCATTGCTTTGTCACTTCATTGTTTCTCTTTCCACTTATATGTCACCCAACTTTTCAAT